>JARLTB010000156.1:2015000-2092500 GCA_030141615.1 Unio pictorum
CGATCGGAGAAATACAAAGTGCATACAAAACTTCTGCTGTAGCAATATCTTTTTAACGAGAACAATTATTGTTTGATTCAGCCATTAATTATTTCTTTGACAAGCTGAAAACTGGACATGTGTACAGCGCTAGCAGTTTGGTTCAGTCGCTATGAAATCTGTTGAGAAACACAAATATTGATGAAAAACATGCGATGTCTGCTGCATTAAATTATCTCAAGATCCAATGCCCGGTGAAAAATGTGACAATAATGAATACTTTTCGATACTGACTCATATTCAGCGCCGGATTAAGCACCGTGGAGGCCCATAGGCAGTCAAACTTTTGGGGCCCCAGACCCACGGTCACGGTCTCATGGGGGCCCCTGATGGGGCCCATAAAAGTCGCGGGGCCCATAGGCAGTTGCCTACTCTGCCTAATGGGTAATCCGGGACTGCTCATATTGTGTTGTTCAAGTATGCTTCATTATGTTTGGAGGCCGTAACTATTGCTTCGTTTATTGTCCAGCTAATACAGCTATCTTCGTATACTATGTATAACTGACCTCTCGACATAGCGCAATGACTGTCAATCAATTAGTGCGTAAGAGAAAATCGTTGGCCCTCAGTCTAGTCTGTTGGGTGTTTACCTAACATCGGTTTTCCACTTCTGTTTCGCTAGATCGGGTCGGACAGGAGCCCAGTGTGTTAACTGCACATGTCATGTGTACAGTGGAACGGTCAAAAGTCAGTCAATCAGAAACCAGGTGGGTTATTAAACGTACAATAGTACTGCATAACATTACCAGTTTCACAGATTTAAAATTTGAAAATCCCTGTTTCAGTTGTCATTACAAAGTTCACTACATATTATAAAGTCATTTGTAAAAACCAATGAATTTTCAGAGGCAAAAATTATTGATTTTAAAAAGTATATGAAGAATTCCCCTAAAATCTAAGAGGTGAATTGGTAATGTGCAGTACTACGTTAAAGAAATACGAAGAAGAGGTAAAATATGGACCTTGGGAAAGAAAACATATGTACGGCATAAACAACTAATTCGTACAGTGTTATTAAACTTCCTGTTGATACTTTAAGCTTTCATTGGTCAAAATCATTACTGACCATAGTTATTATCATAATTAAACGGATTTGCAATATTAATTACAAGTCCGACGTTTAATTGCTTATCACCACCTCGTTTAATTGATTCATGTTTATTCATCCATCCATCCATCCATTAACTTAGAAACTAGTTTTGTGCATTTACTTATCAATGCACCTATCATATGATTGTATCTGTCTATGTATGCAGTTATACGCAACTTTAATCTATCTACATCAAAATACCTATCATATAATTGTATTTGTCTATGTATGCAGTTATACGTACCTTTAATCTATCTAATCAAAATACCTATCATATAATTGTATTTGTCTGTGTATGCAGTTATACGCACCTCTAATCTATCTACATCAAATCACCTATCATATAATTGTATTTGTCTATGTATGCAGACATACGCACATTTAATCTATCTACATCAATACGAGTCATTAACTAATATGTGTCCATGAATTGAATCCTCATTTGTATATACGCTGTAGAATATATTTCTTAAAACCATTGTTTGCCTCGGCACCTCTGGTTCTTTGAATCAACAAATTGCAGTAATCTATAATTATGAAATAATCAATTCTCACAGACTTGTTTACATATTTGAAAATTTAGCGCTTGGTCCTTCGAGGGCTATTAGCAAAATGTTAACACAGCACATTGTTATTTATCACAGACAAGGCATGAATCAAAAACTGACACATAGACAATTTTTAAAACTCTATAATAACAAAACATGTATTTAGGTTTAACCTGTATGTTAACATACGAGTAAAATATCCATAGGATAACTTAATGTTGGTCAGTTCGTCATGTTGGTACCCTAAAAGATTTTTGTTGCTTTAGTAGATACATTCAATATTTATTTGTAGGTATTACTCATTCGGGTTCTTATCAGGAACATTCAATGAATGTCGCGGTTTTGTACCTCGCCCGAGGTCAAAAGAACAGGAGGAAACACAAATTATGAAACCAGTTTTTAAATAAATCATTTATGCATTTGTGCAGAAACGTGTTTAACAAGCGTTTCTATTTTCCACAAATATGTATCTTAAATTGTATTTGAACTTTACTTTTTCGGTAAATATTTGTTTGCTGCATTTTGAAACAAATATGTGCTATTCCAAAAGCTCACGTTTTTAACGCTCGCATCTTTTTAAAAATGTAATTTGAAAAGAAATTCTTCGACATTTAACTGTGGGTTTCATAAGACAATGACTGACTTTAATATCAAATGTATTTTATCGATTGAATCAAAGAATGCAGAGATGAATAATGTTATTAATTTAAAACATTTTAAAGACCAATCAATACATGGCTGTTTATGAACTTAAACGTATGTCTTTGATTGCTTTATTGAATATGCCTTACTTAAATTAATAAAAGAAAGAGAATGAGACATTCTGAAAATACATGGGGTAGAGATTA
This sequence comes from Unio pictorum, assembly GCA_030141615.1. Lineage (NCBI taxonomy): Eukaryota > Metazoa > Mollusca > Bivalvia > Unionida > Unionidae > Unio > Unio pictorum. The sequence continues at coordinate 2,017,526 of JARLTB010000156.1, forward strand.
CCTTCAGTCAAAAATGCTGTTTAACGGCTGTATACATAATTCATATCTCCAAGCTATATACATGAATCACTAATTATAGTTTTCATTATAATATTGGTGTCGGTCATTCTGCATGTATTGTGCTGATGTTATAAATAGCTGCAATTAAGAGAGTCAAGTCATAATAACGCTAAAAAGGTCATGACTTTATGTAATTCTAAAATTACGAAACTGTCCAGAATTTAGAAGTGACTAGAAAAACTCAAGAACATAATATTAAAATGTCTGATAATACACCAATGCTAAAATTCTGAAATCTAACTGTTCTTTGGAGATAGTGAAAAGATTCCAGAAATAAAACTCACAAATTATATCTAACATTAAAAGTATTAATAAAGTTCTCACCAGGAAAAATGCGTTCGTCAGTATTTATGAGAATTGTCAGTAAACGTAGATGTTGATCAGTTGATGTGGGTACTGGTCGGTTATAACGTGCGTTGGTTAGTCATAATGGGTGCTGGCTAGTAGATGTGATTGATGATCAGTAACGTTTTATTAGTAAATGGATGATGGTCAGTAAGAGTGTATTGGTCAGTAGGTGAAGGGTTTAATTAGTATGCGTGGATGATACTCAGTAGGACTGTGTATTGTTCAGTAAGAATGGGTATTGGTTAGCAGATTTGACTACTGATCAGTAGGTATGGTTATTGGTCAATAGGTGGGGGTTCTGGTCAGTGGATGACACATTTTAGCATTATAAGTTTACATAAATGTCCTATTTGTCATCAAAATGCCTCTTATGATCTTATCGACGTTTTCAGCATCATATTTCTTCTTTTCCCTATAAATTTATCTTCATATATTAAAAATCCTTGGTCAGTCTCATTAGATCAAACATTGACGACGTAATGCTAAATTTCGCTTGTCCCAATTTATGTATGTTTTATTAAATTACCCTGGGGGAAAGGGGGTAATGTTACATTGCCTTGGAGGTCTAATGTTACATCCACTTCTTAACTGTCATTCTTATACCATACTACTGTAAGGTTATTTTACCAAATTGTATTTGTGATTATCCTCAAACCAACAGAGTCCTTTTATCACTCAAGTTTAGATAAGATATCGAATCTGACGAAATATAAATTATACTCGTGTTCTTGTTTGTTTTCCGACAAAGTGAAGAAAACTTGAAAATGAAATATCTTTGAGCTGGAAAAATAAATGATGATGTCTATAGGAAGGATAAAAACGTATACAATATAAGGATGTAATGAATCGATAAGTACTGTCTTTAATCTCTATCAGACTCGATCCCTTTTTTAATCGATATCGTAGTAATATCCCGTTACGTGTCAATCATATGTATATTATAACAATCAATTATTATTATTATTATTATTATTATTATTATTATTATTACAAGCATCATCATTTTCTGAAATGTACAGTAAAGCAATATAATAATTAACAGTAACCACTAACATGCTGGTTTCGCAATGCCGGTATTTCTAGACAACAAAGCCTTTATAACAAGTACATAAAGGGATAACATATTTTTTTCAAGGAAGTATGAAAACAAAAATTAAGGTAAAAACCTAAATGTAGTCGTCCCTACATATTAAAATAGTTTATACGAGAGAAATAATACTTGAAATTTCACTAACTTGAAGGAAAAAAATTATACTTTTTCACTGGCCCCGTCAAAAGACATGAATAACATTATAATATGAAAATCAAAATTGTTTATAGAAATTTATGTAGCCAAGAGTTATTTTTTTTCTTACCGTACTGTTTTACTTTGAATTGGGAGATAGAATTATGTAACTTATATTTCCTGTGCAAATAATCATATAACACAGCAGAGTATTTACGGTAAACAGTTCACATCGCATGGGATCCACACAAGGCAAGCCTAAAAAATAAAGAAGTAGTAATTATAATGGACATAACATCCTAAAATGATTACAGCAGCAATCACGTATAGGCATCAAGCTCTTATTGAAACGATATTCCTTATACACGTCGTCACAACGCAATATTCCGGTTTTGACACCGACATTGATCTTGTTTTCTTTTTTTTTTTTTCTTTTCTTTCAGACTTGACAATTCCCCACATAAACTGACCGTTCCAGCGACACTGCCCCAAGGAATGAATTGCGCGAAAAGGGTATTATCAATTATCCATAAAAACTGACCTTTACAATGATATTGCCCGAAAAATAAAATCAGGTGACCAGGTGTTATTCCGTATCGTAAAGAAATTAATTAGCACCGGGATGATTGATCCAGCTTTAACTTCCAAATACGACCAAATGATTGAAACGCGTGCATAATGTGATAATAATGAAGTGGGTGGAACGGCAATGGAGGAGGGGGGATGACAATATATACTCGTGTATAACAAGCTAGTGATATTCATTTCAGAAATAGCATTTAAATGATAGAAAAAGCGAAAATAAATACCTGTCACGTTCTGGTATGATGCTGTCAGCACACATGTTAGGAAACAACGCAAATAAAGGTTTTGTGGTTAAGTGAGAAAAAAAAAGACATGAACCCCATTTTAGATATTGGAGAAAAAAAGACTTTATCCTTTTAAGACCCATTTAATGATATTTGAGATGTAATCGGCATGTTAACATGAAAGAAAACACATGCCGACCAAACTGCCTAATTGATACAACGGATCAAACTCAATGTGAGAATGAAATCTCTTGCAAGCGAATCAGTCGTTGTGACGAAGAGTAATATATATATATATATATATATATATATATATATATATATATATATATATGATTTGGTAAATTTACACATCGATAGTTACCGAACCTTGATCATGTAATCGTAAAGTAAAACTAGTCCTTATAAAGTTTTATTAAAGTTCTACATTAACGAAAGGTTCCTTATAAATTGCAAAACCGGAAATGTGATTGTCCCCCAGAATCTGTGACGTTTTCAAGATGGCGTTTTCCAGAATTCCTATAAATAATTTTAACAGTTCCATAATAATATTATCACCCAAATAGTGAGCTTTTTCTATTTCTACTGAATAGTCCAAATTAATGTTTTTTCTTCTTCTATAACATAATATCAAGGTACAACATAAAACACGTCTGCAGACTTAGAATAGGAACGTTAAAGATGTGAATGACTCCAAAATCGGATTTAAACTGATTGCCTAATTCTCTTCTTATATACACCGTATATTGTGACTATTTTGCAATAGACCCCCATCGACAGAATACACTACTTATTTTGCCTCGATTTTGCATATTCATGCGACATAGTCCAACCAATAGAAAGTTTCAGAATTATTCTCAAAACGTCGAAAACTTGTCATTCACTGACAAATTAATTAAAAGGCGACATCTATGTCGTATTATTAAGATTATTATTACTAAATGTCAACACATAACGTAAGCATCTATTTATAGATCCTATGTAAGTAATACGCTCTCAGGATACCTGAATCACGTTGGCAACACTAACTAAAGATATTGAACATTTTAGTCACTTTGGGAAACAATCTGGAGATTTTATCATCTGACGAACACTGACATATTCTGTGCCAAGATTACCGTAACACTGTACCAATAGAACTAAACATTAGGCCAACATACGAAGAGATGGCAAACTTTAAGAAACCGAACACGTTTAAAGGCTGAAATATGAATACAAGATTGGTGTTATATGTGTTTCCATTAAAGTTTGTGAATATAAATCGGGTGTTTGTCATCTTTTACTAGTGGACGTCTTGTTAAATGCGAGATTTAATTCCCCAAAAAATCATAGACTTCCAAGCACAAGTGTTAATGATTAATGTTCTGAATTATTTTAGTGGTATTTAAAAAAATTCTTACGCTGAAAGTGTTTATGGGCCTGTGATGACCTGTGCCGTAGTGATGTGCCAACATCTTTATGTTGAATTGCAAACAATAATACAATCCAAGAATATATCCTTAGCTGAATTGCCCAATAAATACAATTCTCTATTTCAAAGAATGTTGTTTGAACAATTTGTATTTCCAGAAAAGAATGCCTTGAATTAACAAAAATTACTAAATAAACTCCAGCATAATGGACTGGACGACAATACAACTGAATAAACTCCAGCATAATGGACTCGACGACAATACAACTGAATAAACTCCAGCATAATGGACTGGACGACAATACAACTGAATAAACTCCAGCATAATGGACTCGACGATAATACAACTGAATAAACTCCAGCATAATGGACTCAACGATAACACAAATGAATAAACTCCAGCATAATCGGTTCAACGCTGAATCTGCCCAGGTCTTGCAGCATAAATAAATAATTGTTTAAATAAACAAGATTATATAAAAAGCTAAGACATATAAAAGAAACCCATATCAGGGTCAAAGGTTTATTGTTCTATAACAAAACGATGGCCTGTTGCCATAACGCATGTGACCAAAAGCACGTAGTCCAAGGTCCATCTTTGTGATAAATACAAATACCCTTGTAGATATTAATCCTAATATCAATTATATGTTGTTTACAAACTATGATATTGGACAACGTCAGCTATTAGACACATTGTTACATTACTAACATCATATAATATAAATATACCTAACTATATCAAATTGTCTTCTTGGTGTTCATTTGTTGTCATTATGGTGTTTCATTTATATTTTTATCTCGTTATTTTTCTTATTTCCTGTCAATATTTAAATTAATTGCAAAGGAAAATACTGACGGCTACCTTTTGCCAAAATGCCCAAAAAGATTTACTAAATTGAAAAGTTGTAAAGTTCTAAATTTACTATCTGAAAAACAAAAACATGAAAAATAACCTCATGTTTCATAAATCTGCTCCCAAAACACCCCTTGTCTTGCAATTAAGCTTTTCGACAAATTTTGATTGATACCTTTCATGGATCTATGTATACACTCGATGTGATATTGATATGTGAAAAGAACATCACGGATATCCATAAGTAATGTGAAAGTTTGTATCAATATAATATATGAAAATAAAAATTGTATTTGAAGTTTCTTCATTATTTATACACATATTAGAGGCATCGCCTTTAAATTTCTTGCAAATTCTTTGCTCTCACCACAAACCATTAATTTTAATTGACGATATTGCCATTTTTACTGCAGACTTTTGCATGTTGTGAAACAAACCTACAATAACGTAAGGCACATTTCATCTTCATGTTCTCGCGGTGTTTGTTTTGATAAATTGTTTATTCTGGACGAATGATTTCTTTTTAATTTTCAAGCCTACGATATCGTTATTCATGAGGCGAACAAGATTAGTTGGTGCGTAATTTGAAATCGCTTTCGCGTAATATGTTTTTGAGAATGACCATTGATTAGACCATGCTAAACTCAATAAACAAACATGGTTTCACTCACTGAGGAGAAACAATCCTTGTTGTTAATAATTACTAATGTTCATAACCAATATAGGATTGACGGGTAAATTCTGGAGCACCGAACATATGGAATCGAACTAAAGAGAAGTTTACTTCCAAAGACTCTTTATGTTGCGTTTGAGCTCGAGATCTTGTTTTGACCAGTTCTAAATGAGGTCACATTTAATTGATTTTTTCTGATTGGCCAGTACAGGAATCTGAAAATCGAGATCAAAGTTTTAGCCGGCCTACACTTGCTGAGATTTTTATCAAGTTCACACAACGGACCGAAGTAAAGTCTGTCCTATTGTGGTGTTCAAAAGTTTATTTATAATAAATATGTCACCAATCCAGTGATTAAAATTGACTTTTGTAAAGAAAGGGTCATAACAACCATTATCTACTACAAATTTTTAATATTTTTATGGATTCGCATAAAAAACAAAACACGTTTATGGAATTGCATGAAAGACGAAAATTATTCACCAGAACAAAAGAAAGGTTGGCAGAGTCTTCTGCTTCGATACTTCCTGAATGTATTCTACGCATGCTCTCATTATGTATATCGCATTTTGTTCTATTCTAAAAAAATACTATCCAAGTGACACATAATTATTTAAAGCCTTTAAAGATCTTTTGATGCAAGCTAAGATGATTATTTGTGTACTGAAATCTAATTAAGCTTATCGAGTACGATATGTCACAAGTTAAAATTAAAATACCTGCTTATTAACCAGTCTAACATCCGATTATTAACCGGTCTAGATTGGTTGTTTTCTTAAGTCAAATATGAGATTAGGGTCTTTATCTTCATATCCCGAAACGGACGATGAGTGATCAAATGAAACATATTGCACCGATTTCAAGTGCTAAAATTTCAAATAATAATTTGACAATTGATCAGTCAGTTATTGGAAGCTCATAAAGCTTCGTATAAATTCGTAAGTTCACTCGCAATGAATAGTATAACGGGAAAATATTGGATAAATGAACACTATAATGTCATTCTTCAGAAGTTATTGTATTTGGTTGAATTTTTAACAATTGCTAATCAAGCTTGTCTGACGTTTCTACCCTCGAGGCACATTGGACAAATGAATGCTTTCCATGTTCGATATGTTTACAGAAAATGTAACGCGGATTCCCATTAAACATCCAGAATAGCAGGTGACCTCTATCATGAACGCTAGCCTTTCACTTTGAAAAGAACTCTTGACGAATTGTCTAGTTCCGTATGCCCATCAACTATAATGTTACCAGAAAACGGACCGCACATGGAAATATCGATGTCGAGCCTGATGAGAGCCATTAACTAATATAATCTGCTTTATATTCAGTACACAATATTTTTAGTGCAAATTATTTTTGGAAACGTAAATCATAAACATTTAACAAAATTATTGTAAAGTTCATCATTTTTAAAATATTTTAAATTGCTTTGTTTGATTAAATACTAAAGCTTTAAAATAATGAATTTCCTTTTTTCTACCAATACACAATCAAAGCATAGTACCATATGAAGCTTAGACATACACCCTAATGACATCTTATATTTACATAACTTATATTTACATAAGTGACCTCAAATTTGTCGCATTTGTATGTGACGACCAATATTGTTTATCGGATCGGTACTAAGAACTGGTTAATCCAGTAGACGCACTGAGGAAGCAGTATAAGAAATAATGACATATTAAAAATTATTTTTAAATTTTATTCATTTAGTTTATGTATTTCATGCCTTTTACTTACAGAGCGGAGAACCTAACTTGATGAAGTGCTGGATAAAGTGATTGCTTAGCTTTTGTTTGCCTGTAAAATAAACGTAAAAATGCTGTTACCTGTGCATATTGCAAACCATATACAGCTGAGCAATATGCATTTTCCTTGTTATAAACCACAAAGAACTGAGAAATGCGCATTGTTCTTGTACAATCCATAAAGAACTGAGATATACGCATTTTTCTTCCTTGAAACCACAAATAGCTGAGAAATAAGCATTTTCTTTGCTGTAAACCATATAAAGCTGAGAAATACTCATATTCCTTGCAAATTAACCCTTGTCACTATTACGGTCAGTTAAAAAATGTTATTATTGTAAACCAACCAGTCAAATGTGCAAAAGAATTTAACATCATTAACTTTAAAATAAATTCTCTTTGAAAACTAACTGTTCGCCACCACTTTCCTCTGCATTTTAACAAAATAATATTGTCCATCAAAATCTTACATTATTTTATAAACGTTTGTGTTTCTGTTATGTTCTGTCACTTGTATTTGTTTGTTTTAACCAAGAGGTGATACTGAATGAATGATATGGGCTTGATATATTACCCTTAACCGAAAAAGTTAATATTTGTTACTGTTGAAACATACATGGAAAATCCAGAAGCACGGTTTGATATTTGGATTCATTGTGATGCAAATCGCAATGCGTTTTACCGCCTGACATTAGCCAACTCATCGAAATGCACCAAACTTTACGGCAAAATTCTGCATGCTTGTAACACCGCGAATCCATCCGACTTTGTGTTTAGGGTTCATGTTTTAGTCTGTGATGATAATCATATTGCTCTAAGTCCCCATGTGTCATAATCAGTTCTCTAAATTGCTAGTCTGAAAATGACGTCATTGTCAGAAATTACGAGAACTCTTTTAAATAAGATGAATTTTATTCTACCCTAATATCTGTATATATATGTAATATATTCTTTACCGTAAAACATATTTATACTTATATCAATATTTTTGTTAAATATATATTTTTAAATTTTTAAAGAAGCTTTTTGGTTATTGCGTAAGTAATTTTACTATTTTCTGTTCATCATTTTATTTCTTAATACAATGAAGTGTTGCATGTCAAAGTACCAACTTTGCAGTACAATATACTGTAGACGAATATAAGAACTTTATCATAAATTATTACCTGCTGATATGGATTTAACGTTACATAACATTTTAGTCAATATATAAACCGTAATATTTCACTTAACGACATCAACTTTGCATCATTTATATATTGATTGACGTTTGGGGAAAAACCCAACACAAACCCAATTCATGCAACCCAGATTACGCATGCTTCTCTAACTTTGATCACGTCGATGTAAGTGGGAAATAAGAGAAGACAATGAACTGTATATCCCGTAACCCAATCAACGTCCTTTAGATACAACGGTGTGACCATCCATTGACCTGCATGTTTGTCAATACTGATTTCAAAACCATGTAATTACCCTTTCACTGGCCTTATGGATGTCTCAGAAGTGGGGATAGTAAACTGCAAAATGGCTTTGTGCCAAATCATTAATTGCCTACAAGTAACAATCCAAGAGAATAATACCTTTCGTTACAGGTTCAGTGACAAATTTATAACTACACAAAACAAAGCTATAACTACGTGCCAGCAGGCGATAGTTGTCTTATCTCGCACAAAGAGGTCCTAGGTTCGATACCAAGCAGAAATCCAGTATGGAGCGAATTATTGATATTGCTTGTTTAGCGCTAGGGTGTCAATATTGTAGTAATCAAAGTACGGTACCTAGATTCATCAACCATAGGAATTTTAACCGCTGATTACCAATTTTCTGCCTTTTGAATTTAATAAAGAAAAACAAATTGATCATAAAATCAACACACTTGTACAATAGTGGACAGTCGACATGTTCTTAGAATGTAACTACGCATAACAGGAAACAGCACCATATATAGTCAAGCAATGATGCGCATGCTAATTGTGTAAATCAAGTTCTTAATTAACTTGAAAGAAAATATCACATGGTGTGCTTAACTTTTGTCCGTGATTGGGGTTTAGAGTTTTAGGTGTACCTGATTATTGTCTTGCATGAGGTAAGTGTCATGATATATAATTAAAATTGATTTCAAAACCGGATGGCCCTGGTCCAGAATATCTGAACAATAGGTAAGTTAACAATTATTCGTTTCTATTTCACATCCGTTTGTGGGAATACGTGATTGAAGTATTTGGTTATGTTCACATATAATTTTAAAGGAAACATTTATTTAAAATATTCATTGGATTTACAAAGTATCATTTGACTTTTGGACTAAACCACAACTTTGGGATTAATGTAAATTCATTCAAAGTCATTCTGGATTATATTGTAATAAATTTGGAGTATGTGTATTTGATAGCGCCTCGTCTTAAGCAATTCTTAAATTTGTGTGATTATTGGGATTCGGTGCCATGGAAATATTCTTTGCCCGAAATAATAAGCCAATTACTAGGAAAAACGCCATGGAGTCAAGTGTTAGTGAGTTTGAATGATGCCATGGGTCGCTGTTAGTAAATTCAGGTCTAAACCGAATGACTGACCCTGAAGAAAGATAGTCTATATTAAAATCTAGTGGTGTCCAATAGTAGTGTGGCTGAGGTGGCAGTATTTACGGCAGGGCACCTGTAAATTACACAATGGAATCAATAAGATGGGAATTAGTAGATACCGTTTATGTGTCCATAGTGGAAAATGGGTGCAGTTATATTGGCGCAATGTTCGTGGAAAAGTGTACATTGACTGGCCTAAGGTGGCGGAGTTAAAATAGTTCCCTGTGAAAAAGGAGATACTAGTGTATTTTCCATGGCGTAACTTACTGGCTGTACGGAAACATGATGATGATGAAGATAAACCATGCAAATATGCGGCTGATGGAATTTTGGCAACTTGTTTTATCTGTGGTCTTGTATTGATCAAAGTAAAATTTAGAATATAAAACAGACATGTCTGGCTTTCTAATTTACAACTGAAATTGTATGGAAGTCTTGGAAATTTGGGGAAACATATGACTTCCAGCGGGATTCGTGCCAGGGTTTGACATCGCTCGGTCAAGTAATACCTCTGTGCGTGTAACAAAATCATTGTAATATGCCAATACTATTTGTACATCCGCACATTCAAGGTCATTGTCATTCTTTCAGAACATTACATAGTTTTGGACTTGCGATAGAACCTTTACGATTATTTAGGATCTAACTCACAATACTATTTCTTTTGGATTTTTACTGCGTAGTGTAGGGAAATATATATATTGTTTGTTGAATTATATGAAATTATATGAAAATATAATATAAATGCTCAATTATATGAAATTATATGAAATCAAATGAAAACGTTTTGGTTTCGCTTCTTTCAGCTACTTAACTTAAAACCAAAAGAGTCGTAACTCAATTTTTCGTGGACTTCTAAATCGCTACAAGCTACAAACTCATATCCACGAATTTAAACGCCGACGGTAATGTTAAAAAATCTATATAATTTACAGTCGTTTACTATCTTATTAAAGTTTATAATTTATTGGTGTTTTTTACTTATGTTCATTTTCTGATCCATTAAACTGAATCCTGTTACAAGAGGTTTCGATTCCTTCCAACAAACTATTGACCCGGACTCATAAATTTATAATCAGTATCGAACATCCCGGCGAAGAAAATACCTCCAGAGATGCTTCCTTTCTCACTACCATATATTGAAATAACCCCATCAAGAGTTTAATATGCGATATGTCTCGCATAACCATTGTTCGACTGAACATTTTACTGTCCCCAAAATCAGCCTAACAATATCGAGAAAAATTTTGGCAGGCCTTATGGATTTATTAAACGGAAATTTACCTAATTACACCATTTGATAATTCATTCCAAGCAATACACATCATTTAGATAGAACTTGTAATAGTCATTAAATTAGCTGACGTCTTGAATATTGTACACTGAAAAGGTAGTCACATTCTTAAACTGAAATTAAAATAGCAATGTATCATATTTTGTATAGTGTTTTTATCCATCCCCCCATCCCTGCATCCATTCAACTCTCTCTAACGCCGTATATATATATATATATATATATATATATATATATATATATATATATATATATATATATATTGTTACGTCTATTGGATTTAAATTATTTATTTTTAATTGTTAAATCCAAATTTGTCATTTAGGGTTTAATATTCATTAATTGAGAGATTTTTCTGGTAAGTTCAGGCTGACCTAGACTCTAACTGTAAACAAGTTTTGACCTTGGCTTGTTGACCTATATCCTGACCCTGCTTTAGACATTGTCAACAAGCTTCTAAAACTATTGGTTAATTTCAAGGACAAGTTTTTTATTTTTAGTTCTTGGGGGTAGGAAATATCTAGATCATTCCATTAATACGTGACTTGGTGAAGGTAGACTCTTCCTCTGACATTCTATCAATTTCTAGAAAATCACGTGATCACTTGTTTACTTAAGAAAAACAGTTATATACACTGTTGTTTGGGATAGAACAGTTCAGTAGAATTTTGGGCTCTTTTAAGTTAAGTTGTGTATTTATGTTTGAGTGTTAATTTTAATTATCTTGTTCTGGACTTTGTGTCAATTCGTTGGAAAAGAAGAATTATTCTATTTATTTGGAAAAAGGACATGTGTTTCATAATTTCATCTAGATGATATTAAAACAAGAACTGCATCACGTGACATTCTCAGTCATTTTGGATTACATCGTCAAGATTCGAGCCTGGAACTATTAGAACATTTATTTATCAGGACTTGCAATTCCATTAGTGGATTATTTTGTGAATTCTATATTTGTTGGATTTGATTCTCTAAAACCGTAAGTTTATTTATTTTATGAAAATAATTGTACTTAAAAAAATTCATTGTTCAAGTTATACAAGCTTGTTAGTTTTCACTCTTTCTGTGTTGCTGCTTATTCGAGCCTAAGCACGTAACAATATATATATATATATATATATATATATATATATATATATATATATATATATATATATATATATATATATATATATCCGACCGTTCTGGTGGCCTAGTGGTTAGAATTTCCGCCGCGAAAACGATGGATCGTGGGTTTAATCTATACCAAAGATTTACAAAAATGGGGCCTCGTTTAGCGCTCATCATTAAGACGTTAGTGTTAGGACTGGTCGGCCTGGTGTCAGCATAATGTGACTGGGTGGGACATCATGCTACATGTCTGCGGCAGGATGCTCCAGTGCTAGAGATAACTATAAAACTGCCTCAATGCAGACATCGTAGCGATAGGACTGAACAATTATTAAAGCTACTTTAAAAATCCTAATCACACACACACACACACACACACACACACACACACACACACACACACATATATATATATATATATATATATATATATATATATATATATATATATATATATATATATATATATATATATATATATATATATATATCTGTATATCGCCTGGCAACTTTTGTCAAAGACCTGTCTCAGAAACTTAAGTGCATATTAATTGTTAATGAGAATGTTTGTAACCTGATTTTGTTTTGACAGATTTGAAATCGCGTCCATTTTGAATAGTAAAACATTTTCTATTCATGCATATGGAGGTATTAGTGCATGGATTTGGTGTACATTTGAAGCAGTCACGTTGAGCTAAACAAAGCTATAAGTGAATCTAGATATTAAAATATTAATGATTTAGGTTTAGAAACAAATATTTCAGTAATTTTAATAGGTGCAAATAAAATGCTTATCAAAAGGAATTCATACCAGCTCGATGGAGATTTGTTTTGAATTTTCTGGTCTGGTATTTTGTGCTATAGGAATCACTTTTCTGAAATCTGGAAGAGTACATCAAAGTCAAGTTTTTAAACGACTTTTGCATTGGTTGATTGGTTGGTAGTCAACATCAGATTACTGTGCCGAAATAAGAGGTGAATGGTGTCAGTATAACGCAATGTATATTATCGAAAACAAAATGACAAAACAAGGTAAAGCCTATCCACTACCATATATTTACTTCTAACTCAAAATGCATTAGAAGTGTCTAAAACTTAAAATCTTCTTGGCATCTGCATAGATCAACATCTCAGCATCAATACAGTTATTGATAACATATTTACAATAGTCTTCAAAAGAATAGATGTCTTAAATTTACCATCTACATTTCAACCACACAGTCACTTGTACTTTACCTTTCGGCATATTATACTGCCACTAGTTACAGCTGTAGCAAACAGGGAACCCATCTAACTATATTATATCCAGAATTGACAAACCCCAGAAAATGGCCGCCCGTATAATTTTGAAACTTTCTATTACATGTTTATAGTATATTGTTAATATATGTACTTTCTGACCACTCTAGTAACACATATTTGTCCATTTAACTCTGTGAGAGTACATGTTAGAGCATACCTGAATATGTGCAAGGCTTTCTTAACATAACATATAACACATATTGAGGACCACACAACAAATGGTTCTTCATGACCGAGTGTGTTATCCTCGTTGAAAAAAAGATTATTGTTGTTATTATTATTATTATTATTATTATTAGTAGTAGTAGTAGTAGTAGTAGTAGTAGTAGTAGTAGTAGTAGTAGTAGTAGTAAACATCTTAATTATTAGCACAGACAGTTGGTGAATATTTTATTCCGAGGGATAAACCCAACAAAAGTTTTTATTTTCTGGTCTGTTATTATTATAAAACTTTAAATAATCTAACCTTTCTGCTGGTAAATATCAGCGCTCCTTTCTTTCAACTCCGTGGGAGATTAATACCGAGGATATGATGTACATTTTCTTGTATAAATCATCAACGTTAATCTTATATCTGCTTGAACATATAAATGTTTTGTTTTCTCCATGATGAGATTCACTAGTTACCAAACTAATTATTCTGTGTGAATGTGTGTTTTGTTTTGTGACGACACATGGGCGCTGATTGACGAAAGGAAATTAAATAAACGCCAACGAGACCAGGCGAAAACAGAAGAAGAAAAGGAAGAAACGGCACAGGACTATCAAACACTGGACCGATTGGTCAAACGGAGTTGTAAAATAGACAGGAAGGATTGGTTGGAGCGAAAAGGAGACGAGGCCCAGGAAGCGGCAGACCGTGGAGATGCAAGGACTTTGTTCCGGGTGGTCAGGGACCTTACAGGGGTCAAAAGTGGATCCAACGTTCCGATCAAAGACAAAAACGGCAAGGTCCTTGCCAGCAAAGAAGAGCAAGATGAGCGTTGGATGGAGCATTTCCGTGAGACACTCAATCAGCCACTGCCACCTTCCACTTTCGACTTCACCGATGCACCACCTCCTACAAATTTGGATGTGAATATGGAGGACATCAATACCGCCGAAGTCATGGCAGCGATTCGTCGCCTCAAAAACAATAAGGCGCCTGGCATCGACCAAATCTCAACAGAAATGCTGAAGGCAGGAGGAGATGTTGTCGTGCAGAGGATCACCAAACTGCTTAATGACTGCTGGAATAGCGAGTGCGTGCCAAGTGACTGGAGAAAGGGAGTGATCGTCAAACTACCGAAGAAAGGCGACCTGGCCGATTGTAACAACTGGCGCGGTATTACTCTCCTCTCCGTTCCTGGCAAGGTCTTCTGCATTATCATCCTCAAACGCCTGCGACGCGCTGCGGACCAGGCCCTGCGGGAAGAACAGGCTGGATTTCGAAGCGGCCGGTCGTGCAGTTGGCAAATCTTCGCCCTCCGAAATATTCTCGAACAATGCACTGAATTCCAAAAGCCGCTTGTCGTCAACTTCATCGACTTCAAAAAGGCCTTTGATAGCGTCCACCGGGAATCCCTGTGGCTCATTGCATGGTCATTTGGCATTCCACCTCGTTTCATCGCCATCTTCAAGAATCTTTATCGCGAGTCCAGCTGCTGCGTACGAACGGACGCTGGCCACACACCCTTCTTTGGCATTGAGACAGGAGTCCGTCAGGGATGCATACTCTCGCCTTTCTTATTCCTTCTGGCAATAGATTTTGTCATGAGAAGGGCGATGGACCATCCGAAATATGGCATCACGTGGAAGGATAAGGCACGCCTGACAGATCTGGATTTTGCTGACGACATTGCGCTGCTGGCAGAGAATGCGAGATCTCTTCAGGAAATGACCACCAACCTGGAGGTTGAGGCGGCTAAAGTTGGATTAAGAATTAGCACAGAAAAGTCGAAGACACTGGCGGTCAACCGGAAGACACCTGTGCGGGTCAGCGTAGGCGGCCAGACCATCGGCCAAGTCGAGCAGTTCACCTACTTGGGAAGCACCATCGACAAGGAAGGTGGAGCTGATGCAGACGTCAAATGCCGAATTGGCAAAGCGGCGGCCGTATTCCAACGTCTTCTCCCAATTAGGACACGTCGGTCGATTCACACAAACACCAAACTTCGCCTCTTCAACACTATCGTCATCCCATCCGCCATTTACGCCTGCAAGACATGGAAAGGCACGAAGAAGCTGGTCAACAGGCTGAACGTATTCCAACAGCGATGTCTGCGACGTATTCTTCGTGTCACCTACCACGACCACATCACTAACGAGGAAATCCTCAGAAGAGCAAACACCCGAAGCCTGGGAGAAGTGGTCGCAGAAAGAAGATTACGTTTCGCGGGACATGTTCTGAGAATGGCCGAGACGCGCCACGCAAAGACGGCGATGTGGTGGACGCCAGCACGTAGGAAACGAGGCATTGGACGACCGAGAAAGACATGGCAACGGACATTTATAGAAGATCTGCGAGCCGTCAATACCAACTTAGACGCAGCGGAGGTTAAGGCTGCCGATCGAGATGACTGGAGGAAGCTTGTTGCCCTATGCGCCCCACTGCGCGGAAGGACATAAAGAAGAAGAAGAATGTGTGTTTTGGACTTCTATTGTAGCTTGAACAATTGTAGTCATATCGATACGATGTCTGCATTGGGTTATAGTGATGTATATCTATTTGGCATCATGCCGCATATTTATGGCATTATGTCCACGCAGTCCCGTTTTCCTGGAGCCATGCTGATCAGTTCGAACACTATCCTATTAATGCTGAGCGCCGAGTCCCATTTTTGTAAATCTATGGTATGACTCAGAGATGGGTTCAAACCCGCAATATCCTGAATCTGAGTATGACGCTCAAGCCACTTAGGACACAGGAGCGATCCCAAGCGATTCTAACACATAGAAGTCCATAATTGTTCGTAGATTTTGTGTTTAGTGTTCGCTTTGTTTATGCAAGTTTTTTGTTGTTGTTTAATCCAAGAGATTGTTTAGCTCGAAAACTTGTGTTATATATTCTTTTTTTAAAAGTCTTCTAATCTGTTTTGTGAACACAAGACCATTCTATTCGTCTCAGTTTCCATGTTTTCCTAAAAGGGGCGGCAACACCAGTACTCCCAATTTAACGAGTCGTATCATTAGCACATTACACCAATACGTGCGTCCCCCAGTCCTAAATGATTTCCTGTTGACCTGGGTTAAACACCAGCTTGAGAACTCTGTAGTAAACTAATGAACCGTAATCACTCCACTTTATCGTTTGAGTTCTGATGATGGTATTGTGTTGACTTCGCCTATTTGATGCATATTGCTCTCCTCTAGACGTTTAAATTGACAATTGGTTCTTAAAATATGAATAAGTGTATCCTTCTACTTGACAATGAGTTTCATCATGGTGACTACAAGTGTTCCCAGTATTGAAATGTTTTGTCGTGGCGGAACGAGAGAAGTGGTGCATATTCATCACGGGTGGTATGAGACAACGTTTGCAGCCAAAACCCTTGTGTGACAAACGTTTAACTTTATTTTGTACGAACTCCCATGGCGAATCATCAGCATGCTTAAAATTAAAAATCAATTAAGATCACGTTTACAGAAACCTTAATATCTATTCTTTACTGTGATGAGATGTTCTTAAAAAGGCAAACATACATTTAGAGATTGCAAACTAAAGTACGCCTAAAGTACGCCTAACCATTTGACATTCAGAATTATTGCCGAAAGTCGGGGTAAAGAATGCATGGATGTCATTGGGGTCTCATATACTATTTTCTCTATGCTGAATTATCCAACATGTCTAATTTTGTGAGACAAGTATGAAAATTTACAAAAGCTATTTACTTCGTCTGTTTTATTAAACCTCAGCTTTTCTAAAATGTTGGGGATATAATTTCTTTTTAACGTTAGTGAAAAAAATGTTGGGAGATAATTTTATTCAAAATTGGAATGCTAGTTGGGCGAATTTCTCTTTCTTTGGTTTCATTTGAGTACCTATTTTACTATCCTTTATATGTAGAATATATTAGCATCGGAAAATATAGAACTGCCTTAACTAAATTAAGAGTCACGTTGTTTACACTGGAATTTTAATGACACATGGATTATACCATGTAAAATACCAAGAGAAACTGTAATTATGTAAGCTTTGCTCAGTTGAAAGAGGTTTTGTTTTTTTAAAATACACACTCTATTTGGATTCTTGGAAATACCATGTATAAACCCTGTAGCATTTAAACTCACCTCTGACGGGCAAATGGAATGAAGAATGAACAGTAAATTAACGGACAACATACGCAAAGCAAACGTATACACAAAACTAGCGAATGAAAAACGAACTATTAAAGATTTACAAAGAACAGACATTACAATGCACATGCCAAGCGTCGCTTGCCGCAAGCAACAAGCGCTCAGCAACGAACGATAATCCGTGAACAATAATCCAAAATCAACCAATATTGTCCTATTGAAATTAATTCCTTTGGGCAAATGTATTAGCAAAGGCACATACAAGAGAAACGTATTACACTAGACAGTTGATTGGAAGACTAATGTAAAATTCGTTCATTTTGAATAAATTTTGGGGGTAATCAAAAGTTTCAGTTTTTATCTTTGTGTTAAGGGATAGGGCTAACATGTTTAAACGTGTCATTTTAAAATCTGGTTTAATGAACGTCTTGCTAGGAAGTGCAACATTATTTTTTTTAATGCTTGTAAACTGAAAAATTATGCGTCACGTTAGTTATCTGTTACAATACTGAATTATAATATATTGTAATGTAATTCATCAATTTCTCAATATATGAGATTGTTTTGATAATATGTATACACCGCACCAGTGGCCTAAATGATTACAGTGCCTCCTCGGACGCGGGAGTTGTGTGTTCGAACTCCGGCCGAGTCATACCAAACACTTACAAAAATGGTACCTGCAGCTGCCTCACTTGGCGCTCAGTATTACAAGGTTAGTGTTAGGACTAGTCGGCTCGGTGTTAGTATATTGGGGCATGATGGGTGGGTCATGATACTACGTGTCTGTGGCATTATGTAGCATTGTTAGATATCACTATACACTGACACACTGCCGACATCGTAGCGATATCACACACACACACACACACACCTATATATATATATATATATATATATATATATATATATATATATATATATCAGCTGGTGTATATTTTGTATTACATTCTTTATTTGATACATGAACATTTACGGTAGCTATGCTAACGTTGTTAGGATACTCAGGGGAACTATATATTTATTCCAATATGTTTCCTTCAAAAACTTTAATATCTCAGTGTTTGTTTAAGATTTTACAGTTGATGAAACGCAGTTTACATATGTTAGTTTGTAGTTCTATGTCGTCGATACACATGGGAAAAATATTCGGAGTAAATTATCCGTGCATCCATTTTTGTCTCATCAACATCCTCCTGACTTTGCGTTATGTCTCGCAATATGAAATACTAAACAAATTTAATTATTATTTAACCGGATTAATAAAGGTTATCTATAGATCAGATTATTGGAATATCACGAAAGATAATCTGAACAAGCTATTTGATTTCCACAACGTACGTCTATGCAAATTAAGCCGGTTCTTTTGGCTGAGAAAGAGATCACAAAGGAAGATCTTCACAAAGTACCGCTGAACATGCTAATATAAATATAGAACTGCCGTGTAAGATGGCTGGAGCTTGTTCAGGGTTGCCTGACATAAACATTTCCAGAACACCAATGAGATGAAGCTTCATGAAAAGAAAGCGATGAAGAACAAAGATGATCTTGCGTAGCATAATGATGCTGACCTACTCGATATGGGTCTCTCACTGAATGAGGTAACAGAGCCAAGAAAGACTAGGTGGGGTGGATTTTGTTTGATTGCTTGTTTTGGTGTATAACGTCATTTCTCAGCGCAAGATTTGCCATACTTGGCTGCCAGTATAATTACTGGAGGAAGAACCATATAAAACCGCAATAAATTATTTGTTAAATTTCACAAAGATTATTGCTTCACTTTTTCTTTCTTACTGTTTATTAAAGCCGAACACGTAACAGAATGAAAGTGTCATATATAACTTGTTAGTTAAGACACATTCATAGGTGATTTCACTTTTATAAGTATTACAGTACATAAGTTTATTTTTAAAAGCATATTCATATGGTAAAGTCCATCTAATGATATCAGATATAGTAACATTGGTTACATTCAAACACTTGCTTCCGCGGTTGGTATTAGTTCGCAAAATAAATGACTACCACATTCTTCTTCCCTCGTTCTTTCTTCTTCTTCCCCACTTTAGGCTCTTATACAAAAGTCAACACATAGAACATCTCATTCTGAAACTGCTTCTGCTACTGCTGCAGCAACTGCTACTACTACTAATGATCATCAGCTTCCAAAATGCGCGGTCCTTCGTTATCTGTAAGAAATCAATATAAATTATTTGTCAGTTACCATGTTTCTATTTTATTTTCCTTTTGGTATTTTGAAATCTTTTTTTCCTGTAATATTATATATACAGTCCTAAATGAATTGTATAGGATTTTTTACCTGTAATATTATATACAGTCCTAAATGAATTGTATAGGATTTTTTTACCTGTAATATTATATACACAGTCCTAAATGCCTTGTATAGGATTTTACACTAATATTGCATCCTTTTGAATTTGAACTTAATTTATGTCAGACTTTTGCGCTGATTGCAAACATGTTGTCACCAAATCTTCAAACGGACCGTATATACTCATTCATAAGTCAAACCTAACTGGAAGCGCAAGGGACATATCTGAGCATGTGCATTTTTTTATTCCATTTTTTGTTGTAGTAATTAATAAAATACACAACACAGATTTTGATCTGCCGACGCATTTTGCGACGGAAGATCATGGTCTATATTTCTCGCATTTATTAGCGAGCACATACGGCGTTGGTCACAGCCATCATACAGATAGAAATAATTACATTGCTAATTAATTTTCACTCCTAACTCGCACCTGTTAAATATTTTATGATTAGGGACCATGCATCACCATTGAACACGTATTTGATGATGAGCAATGCCAAACTCCTCACGTTTTCGAAACTTGAAAGGTTGTTTAGACACAGATGCAGATATATGCGAAAGTATATTTAAGAAGGGAAGAGAAAGCTGTTCAACAGTGAAAGCATTGTCCTTTTTTATATACTCAATTGCAAATAAAGGTGTAATTTTTTTCTGCACAGTTGAAATGCGATATTAATAGAAGACAGAAAATTTTAGCTCAAACCAAATTTGTAATACCAAACTAAAATCTTGGAATACTTATATTCAAGTCATTGCTAAACGAGTCTTAGCTAGCATATATTAGCTGATAAAGAAAATGTTAGCCTGACTGTGAACTTCAGATTTATTCTATCATATTTATTGGCCTAACACCAATATAATTTTTGTTGATATATATCCCTTTTGTATTTTATACTTTTTGTGGCTACATGGTCAGCTTCATCTCTGCTTTTTTAATGACGATTTTTTTTGGCAAAGTGCATAATTTAATTTAATTCCTAATTTAATCCCAAATGATACCCCATTTAATTGTATGATATTCATTATAATTCCCCAAATGATACTCCCTTTAATTGTATGATTTTCATAATATTTCCTGAAATGATACTCCCTCTAATTGTATGATATTCATTATATTTCCCCACATGATACTCCCTTTAATTGTATGATATTCATTATAATTCCCCACATGATATTCCCTTTAATTGTAAGATATTCATTAATTCCGCAAATGATACCACCTTTAATTGCATGATATTCATAATATTGATTTGTCATGACCAATAAAGGAGTATATTTTAGGGCGTAGACACGTTCCTGTACAGACGTTTAAATGCGTGCATCTTTGAATTTGTATAAGCATTTTTTTATTGTATTGTTTAAAGTATTATCACTTGAGTAATCATTTGTATTATACATTCTATTATTCCTTATATGTCATCTTACATATTTTCTGATGTGATGT
This sequence comes from Unio pictorum, assembly GCA_030141615.1. Taxonomy (NCBI): domain Eukaryota; kingdom Metazoa; phylum Mollusca; class Bivalvia; order Unionida; family Unionidae; genus Unio; species Unio pictorum. The sequence continues at coordinate 2,039,007 of JARLTB010000156.1, forward strand.
TCAACGAGATTTTCAGTGTCAGCATATAATAATTCAATAACTAGCACGTGTCGCTTTTCAACGATGGTGATTAAAGTTTTATATTTGTTCGAATCGAAATACAATTTGTTTAGAAATTATTGGCCTATTCGGGAATAACTTTAAAGCTATGATGGCTAATTTCTCATGTTTCTAGTTAATAAGAAACCGTCAGTCAAAATCCTTTTAATTTGTTATATTTCAGAGAGCTTGACTAGCTCAATATTAATGTGATACGTACATGTTCCATTGTTTTCGAACACATTATTTTTTAGCAAGGCATATCATGTCACATCCGGTATGCTGAAAACATGTTTAGTGCCTAACGTTTTCTAAATCGTATTGTTTGATAGCCCTATTTCTGAACTTTTGATAGCCCTATTTCTGAACTTTTGATAGCCCTATTTCTAAACTTTTGATAGCCCTATTTCTGAACTTTTGATAGCCCTATTTCTGGATTCTTAAAGCCAATAGCGAGTAACAAACTATCAAGATTTTTACCAAGTCATTCCGTGTCACAGCTATGGAACAAGTATGTCCAGAAATTAATAATCACTAAATATGAACGAAGGTTACAACAAGATCATTAAAATATGTTATATATATATATATTCAGTGCGTACCATGGTGTACAATTTTTGTCTGTAGTCTTTCTATTTAATCGGGGCCCGAGTGGCTGAGTGGTCTAAAGCGCTCTCCGTTACGGATCACTGCCATCTCACCTCTGTCTGCGTGAGTTCGAATCTAAGATTCGGCTAATTTAGTTGTGTGAGAAAGCTTACCAGTAGCTTCTCGTGGGTCGGTGGTTCTTTCCGGGGGGTTTCCCGGGTTCTTCCTCCACCAATAATACCCACAACTGGACATGGCAAACGTTTACTCAATTTTAACTGACTTTAAATCAATGACTTAGTTGGGGTCGCTAACACATCGCTAACAGCATCTGTGAACGAAGTCGTCGGTGGTTTTCCATTTCCAACAACAGTGTCTAGATCTCAAATATACTAATTATTTTATCCTCGATAACCGCCGTGTACAGTTTACTAATCGTATTTGGAAAGTTACGTGTCGTCGCGAGAAGTTATGAACGTATACGTAGTCAAGAATGCAGCCGAAACGAGATTATTGTACCAAGGCTTTCATTCACACCATTGTTATTGACATGGCTTCAGTAACAATTCTGATTGATGAACCAATTGTCATAACTTTGAAGTATGTGCATTTGTTTTTAGCGCTTAATTTTAAGGAATTCTTAGATTTATGACATTACAGATTTGATAATGAGAGGTTATTCGTGGGAAAATATTAAGCCAATTATTAGAAGAAAAAGCATCACCGAGTGAAGTGTTAGTGAGTTGAATTCAGATCAGAGCTCCATGAGTGTCCCGGGAATTCCATTGTCCCTATTCAAATCTAGTTATGTACATTGATCGTGTGACTCTAGATGCAGTATTTAAGATTGGAAACTGTTATATTACACAATAAAATAAACGAGAAGGGACCAGTCCGCCGACACATGAGCCTTTTCTTGTTGCCATGGTTGTAAATGTGATGCAGTTTTACACGTTTTGATTGGTGTAGGGAAAGTCACATGAATCTACGTTCCCGCAGGTGCGTAACACGTCTTCGATGACTTATAGCAGCGTTGAAAAATTAAACCACGACGACGATTGGGTTTTTAACCTGCTGAAGTGTCACCATCACGCCAAAATTATTTTAAATGCACAGTGTAAAGAGAAAAACTATATGCAATGACCCGGTACAGTCCATTATGGTATATACAATTTCAGACCAGATTGATATTCCAAGTCAGGTAACATGTTAATATATGGCGCTGTTAGGCGAGTGGAAGAAAGTCGTTTCCATGAATAAAAATATACTATTAAGGTATATTTGAATGCACCAGCAACATTATTCGCAAGGGTTGATGTTGTCAGGGAATATCCATCACTTGCTGTCCAGTGCGACAGGCTCACCTTAGTGCATCGTTTTACACCCATCCGATGTTTGTGTGGAGGGTTTCTTTTGTTTTTTGGTACGGTAGTTGTAGACTTATTGGATTTTCTATGTGTGCAAACTCTCGTCGTGCACGCAAACATTTCATTTTCATGGCGCAGCAACACTGAGAACTCCTTTAGTGTTGGAATGTAACTAAATACACGAAAAGGTTTATATGGGCGAAATAATGGGCTGAACTTAACGAGTATTTCGAAAACATCCATCCTGACCTCCGCTTAAGTATTTGCAAAACTTTAATCAAGTTTACTATTAGTTGCCTCTGTGTCTGCATGGTTCGAGCTGACATAAGTACTACTATGACATCATAACTATGATATTATTGATGGTAAAAAGCCACCTTTTGTTACACGGGTAACTTCCAAATTGAAAACAATATCAATATGAATCCGGACAGTACTGACTGTCATGCTACAACGTTGATGCAATTCCCTGACTCATAGTTGATTTGATACATGATTTACAGCGTTAGTGTTTGGCTTATATACGCTTGAGATTTTCGTATAGAGAAAGCAATCTGCGCATACTATATTTAGAGCAGTATAATCGCTAACAATAATCACAGTGGTAGGTAGCTACATCATTGTATTGTATTAGTCTGACTTCTGCCCCTTGTATAATATCGTCGTTTGCGGATTCTCACGCACGAGTCCCACTACTACTTCGTGTGACATTGTGTAAATAACGCATTCATGTGAGATTCAAGATACATGTATGGGTTATGGAAGGCTTTGACCTATATCAGTAATAAAAATCTGAAAGCCTTATTTGATACTTCTAGTGCTCTCTTTTACGTCCACATGGTGTCAGGTTTAGAGTATTATCAGTTTTGAAGAAAAAAAACAGACAAATATCGTCTGCGTTTAAATAATGCGATTAGCTTTCAATGTATATTGTTGGTCTAAAGGAATTTTACCAAAACAAATCGGGATAAAAACCTTACCAATGTGGTATAGCAGCGCGGAAGGGAATGTTCTGTCTTGTTTCATTCCATTTCACCTGTGACCAATAGGAAGTTTTATTGACAGATTGTTAAAAGTATTCCCCAAAACTCGTAAAATGCAGGATTCCCCATCCCCCGTACCACCAGGGCTTCCCTCCAACCCCTTCACCTACTTATTAATGTCCCCTACACGAAATTTCTGGATCCATTCCTGTCATGCAACTCATTACACCCAGTAATGAAGTCGTATAGTTGAGGAAGCTTATTTCGGTTAAAGTTTTACTTCGTGTCATAAGCGACTTTTTGCTGACCAATCAATTAATACAAATTTAGAGAACTCTCAAATTAAAGTATAAGCGAACTTAACGGTTGATTGTCGTATTTCTTATACAGATATGGGTATTCTCGCTATAACTTAATTCTTTCTTAATATATTAAACAAGTGTTGCATTACCAGACTAGGAAATCTGTTACTTTAACGCACACTGCCAAAGCACCCTATTTTGAACAATTATCCTCCCTATTTTAGCTACCCTACTAGTGAAAGAGAAAACGACATTTGGTACATGTTGTTGCCGACGGTAACTCTCCATTAACAATTCAACGCTTTACCTGATAATCTACACAAAATAAGAGAACGTGGAATTCCTTTGCAAATAGTGTCATTTTAATGTATGTACTGTTGCACTTAACATTGTGGATTACTTTGGAAATTACCGTCCTTACAGTCGTGTACGATGGCAGCTGGATGATTAGCGGTCATTCGTATAGGCAAGGCATGAATTATGTTGTTGTTGTTGTAGGGTATAACGCCATTTTTTAGCACACGATAGGCTATACATGGCGGCCAGTATTATTGGTGAAGGAAGAACCCGGGAAAAACCCCGGAAAGAACCAACGACCCACGAAAAGCTACTGACAAGCTTTCTCATATAACTACATTAGCCGAATCTTAGACTCGAACCCGCGCAAAGAGAGATCACTCGGCCACTCAGGGCCCCATGGCATGACTTACAACAATATTTTGAATGACATCAAAATAAATTGACGAATGGTTATATTGCAGTCCAACCGACCAAGAAACGCAAACTGATGGATTGTTTGCTAATACAGCTTAATGGTCATAGAGTTGGCAGGTAGGAAGTTATTGTTGTTTTTCTAGATCTTAAATTTAGCCTAGAGCAAAAGGGTGCGCATTAGGATTAGTAGAATGTAAAGTGTGCTGGGTTATACACATGGCATGGCTCGTACATCAGTCTAAAGAAAAGGATGTAAGGTTGTCTGATTAGGATGTCATTTGTAACTATCACCCGCTGTGAGGACTGAACACAACGTGGTTTTCTGGGTATGATAAAACATAAAATACACGTGCACGTCTTACCTCAAAAATAACAAGGAGTAATCTTTTGATACCAGATCTTCAATGTTGACAATAATAATAATAATAATAATAATAATAATAATAATAATAATAACAATAATAATAATAATAATAAAAACCACTTTGCACTACATTATCTGTAAGGGGCCCTGAGCGGCCGATTGATCTAAAGTGCTTTCCGTTCCGGATCACTGCCGTCTTATCTCTGTTTGCGTGAGTTCGAGTCTAAGATTCGGCTAATGTAGTTACATGAGAAAGCTTGCCAGTAGCTTCTCGTGGGTCAGTGGTTCTGTCCGGGGTTTTTCAAGGTTCTTCCTCCACCAATAATACTGACCGCCATCTATAGCCAATTGTGCTGAAAAATGGCGTTAAACCCTAAAACAAACAAAACAAACATTATCTGTATATTTTCTCTCCGAAGTTCACAGCCGAAATTACACGCTCTTACAAAAAAAAATGAACTCGTGATTCCAAAGCAACAGCTGAAATGCTTACATAGAGTTTATGATACATACGGAATAACATATTAATAAAGATTTAATACTGAACTATATTAAACTGGATGAATGAGTTACAGACCTTCAGACCCAAGTTAAGGTACACAAAGGTTATAAATTTGTTGAAAGAATGTATTAATTTAATAATAAATCATACCAATTTGAGATTGTGTTTATCACAGAGTTTGCATTTTAAGAGACAAACGTCAAGAGAAAGAAGAATAAATAATGTTTCTGCTGCGTTAAACGCTATACCTACAAATTATCTCGCGATGAAGAAATAGTCCCAAGCGAGATATATATTATGCACTCATTCAACGGATCAAATAATAATTTTAAACAGCAGATCAGCTCGTTTGAAAATATCTCCCTTTTTTTCGCTTTTCAAAATGTCACACTCGATATTAATTTTTAATTTTCTTTAACGTGTTAAACATTACTGGAATTAGAATGCTTTGTTTGTATTTTTATATTGAAAGAAAAATATACAAACATATTACCATATAGTGGCCTTTTTTATTTCTTTCTTGGCACTGCAATATATCTCACCTATAATCGATTGATAGGTATTCTCCGCTTTCTTAAAAAGCTATTAATAAGTGAAAGCGTCACGTTGCGACCACTCCTAAGAAGTAATTTATCGACGGCGAGTTTGCATGAAACCGTAGCTATACTTTTGACGTGATAACACCAGAATCCTTTGTCTCAGTATTCAAAAGGATGGAATAATGTTGCTAATTGTTTGGTAGAATCGACAAGCTGGTTGGAATTATTACCAATTAATTGTCTGAACTTTCTCAATGTTGCTGCTGTCATTTACGAACCCGTTAACCTGTCCCAAATATCAGCGTGTGCGTGTGTGTGTGTGTGTGTGTGTGTGTGTGTGTGTGTGTGTCTGTTGTTGTATTTTGTTTCAGTTTGTTTTGTTACAACTTCAGCTCCTAATGTAACATAAAGAAACAAAAACAACAAGCGTAATAAAATCAACAAATAATTTATTTCTCTGAGTAACAACATTAAAATTTAATAAACACTTACAGTGTCCTATCCGAAATCCCAAAATATAGAATGTTCAGAATGAAGTCAAAAAGTCTTGAATGTTCTGATCTACCAATAGTCTTGATTGTTCTGATGTATACTAGTCTTGAATATCTTGATGTACCAGTACTCTCGATTGCATTTAGTATTCAACGGGTTCCCAATAATCCCAAATGAACGTGTTATATCAAATGTCAATGAGCCCTTTATAATTCTAATGAATAATTTAAAAAAATAATTACTCTCAAATGATATCTGAACAAAACCATACATGATTCCACAGACTGATATTAAAACAGGAATTAATCATTTGTTTACCAAAGCCATTTTATACATATTTTACGTGACCTAAACAAATGCAAAATTTCCACTAAATTGTAAACAAACTTAGTGTTTGAACTAAAAATAGAATAAATTAGACTACACATTATATACACATTTGACTAAACACTGTTTACTACTTACGATCATGCCAAACATCAGGTATGCAACAAGTCCATCCACAACCCTCAATTATATATATATATATATATATATATATATATATATATATATATATATATATATATATATATATATATCGGAGTATTAAGATGCAGACGCTGAAATAGATGATGAAAATTAGTTAAACATCCTAAAATTTGAATAAATACCCTAACATTCAAACAATTGCTATATATATTTTATTCAGACACTATTTTAAGGCGCTTGATATCTACCAGATATACTCACTAATAAGTGAAATCCGTCCGAATACAACAAGGACTTTGATTGAGAACTGTTTAATTTATGTTTTACTTTCTTCTGATGATTACCCTTGACAAACTGTAGATCCAGATCTGCCGGTGCATGATGATACGCATATATGTGTCTGTACAGTTTGTAGGTCGACTCGACTTATACGCGAGTGCCTATGGTAAATACTATTAATCAAACTTCCGTGATCAACGATATTAATCAGCACGCATATTAAAATCTTTCCTACGAAATGCCATTTAGATTAAAACATACAATTACTTGGCAATATTATGTCGCTGATAAAATGCACATTAAAGATTAGTAGAACTATATAAAACTGTACATCATTCTGTATTGAAAATACGAAACAAATATTTTTAAGCATTAAATTAAAGAGAGGTCTTAAGTGTAAGATATCATAAATATAACCTTTACGTACAATCACCTAAATTACAAAATTGTTACTTACATTTTTTAAAACATAAAACGGTGCAAAATCTAAATAAAAATGTGGCTGTTTGCATATTGTTATGGTTGCACTAGGAAAGAGCAAAGCATGTCTACGATACACATGTAATCGTGAGAACGTGGTCGAGATTTTATCGGTATATTATGTAAATGACATAGAATCTCTGTCTCTCTGTCTGTCTGTCTGTCTCTCTCTGTCTCTCTCTCTCTCTCTCTCTCTCTCTCTCACACACACACACACACACACACACAAAACAATCACAATCATAAAAAGGTGCAAAATCTAAATATAAATGTGGCTGTTTGCATTTTGTTATGGTTGCACTAGGAAAAAACAAAACATGTCTACGATACACATGTAATCGTGAGAACAACGTGGTCGAGTTTTTATCGGTATATTATGTAAATGACATAGAATATCAGTCTCTGTCTCTGTCTCTGTCTCTGTCTCTGTCTCTCTCTCTCTCTCTCTCTCTCTCTCTCACACACACACATACACACAAAACAATGACATCCGCTCCCTCGGCCTATTGGTTAGAGCGTCCGCCTCGGATGCGGGGGTTCAAACCCCGTCAGGGTCATAAAAAAGACTTACAAAATGGTACCATCAGCTGCCTTGTTTGGGGCTCAACATTAAGAGGTTGGCATTAGAACTGGTCGGCCAGGCGTCATGATATATAACTGTTTGCGACATGATGCTGATAATGAACACAGTACGTCACTGCTAACAAACAGTACGTTATTGAGAATGATAATTACACCTACTATAGTAAATTTGCTTAAGAATCATTTGCCTCTTGCCGAATCTTTGATAACGCGATTCAACCAAACCAATTTCTTGGCTATACATATGGGCTGTAGGATGTGGTAAAAGTTGAATGCTGTGCTCCTCCAGAAAGTCTGCCATAATGGAACATTTGTGCGCCGATGTATTGCTATTGAGTAGATAGATAACTCGGGCATATGTACATGTACATATGTTTTGTAGTATTCCAAATCTTATGGCAACACATTGGAGGCACACAAATGTCATGTGGCATTAGCAGAGCATCAGGTACAGGTGCATGGATGACTGATGTCTTTAGGCTCGATAAATAATAAGTATAAAACTCTTTTGACATTGAGATGAAGTCCCGCCATTTTTAGTCTCGTTTGTTTTATTTTCAGGTCCAAAAATTATTATTTTCTCTTGAGTCGGGTTAAGAAACGTTAACCCTTATTTCATCACTTATGATAATCTGATTCAAACATTTCTGGTCACACTTTTAGATTTGGCAAGCAGTGATTTCATCAGGACTATCAGCCGTCAACAAATGCGGGACGCTTCTTTCTGAAACCTTTTTACACTTGAGATTATTCTGCATAATGTTACAACGGGTCGTTCCCATATGACCTCAGGCAGTGACGTGGGCGAGGCGGTTTCAATTTTGTGACGAAGTGTGACTGGGGGGGAGGGGGTAATTAAAGAAATGTGACGTCACAATAATGAATGTGGAACGTGCCTTTCTTAAATAATATCAGAACAAGCAAGAGTTTGTGACCCGCATCCTCGTTCCAGTTTTATCCGCAATAGATAACTCTCTCGTGGACGACTGATACTGATACTGTTATCTGAGATGAAATATTGGGTAAATGTTAGAACCTTTGACTGATTTAAGCTGTTGTTGTTTTAGTTATATCATTCTTTATTAAAGTAACACACTTTAAAAACAATATGTAGACAAAATAAACCCCATGACTACGAGTGATTAAATATAGAATTTCAAAAAGTAAAACAATAGGCTATTAAGTTATTACTGTTGTGACAACATTGCGATGAGATTAAAGACACACAAGTTTAGCAAGTTGAAAGACGGTATTCGGTCCGCAGAGAACGTTTCCAATTTTACTATTTTGATGTGAAGAAACAACAAATGTAATTAGTAGAGTAGCGTCAAGGTTGGGCCTTGTGTCACGCTGAGACGACGAACATTAAAGGGAATAACTTATAAAATATTAGCTTCTTTTTTATATTGGAAACGTTTTGTTGACGCCACTGAAGTGCTAGATTTTAAACGTCCCTACTAGTACAATCTGGAAGCTTGATGCTATTAAAATAAGAAACCAGTCTTAAAAAAAGGATGAGGGGAGTGAAGAAATTTGAAGATTTAGCCAGCATGTGGCACTAGTAACATTTACGCTATTCAAACCATACAATGTAAGGTGTCCAGTGTTACAGTAGTTCTAAATTTCATGATTTTTCGGCAGCCCATAGTAATGGATAAAAAAAATTATGCAAAAAATCAAATAGATGTACCAAGATGAACTTATACTAATAAAGTGAAATAATATCAATAATGACACAAATTTGGCTGAAAAAGTTAATCATGTGTTGCAAGAGCTCACGGCGATCCCCGTTACGAAAAAGGGATTACTTTTTAACTTTTGAACAAAAGAAACACCATCAGTTTCAAAAAACGTTTTTACTCAGGATACTTTAGAATCCAATGAACAAGCGACTGATGTCTTGAATACCGTTATTTCTGAAACATTGCCTTCTAAAAGCCATTTTGCTACTTTGAGAAATGTTACTGTTCAATTATATTTGAAGTTCCAAACTGTTGTCATAAATTCGGACCTCGTTGGTTTGCATAATAGGCAGAAACAATGACTATTTTCAAATGATCAGAACGTACGAGTTAAAAGATAAACAAAAAAGAAAAACTTTGTTGAAAAAGAAACTAAAAAGAAAGATTGATGATCAAAAATATCCCCGAAAGCAATAGATATGAAACAAAATCAAAATTGAATGCTTTATTGTAAGAGAATTATGAACTGCGTACGAAATTGAATATGATGGCAAGATGTTGTCAACCAAAACTTTAAGAGGAACAACCATTGCTTTTGCAAACTATACTGGATATTGTAATGCATAGTTCAGCTTCTCATGAAAACAGACAGTTCAAAGTCTACGGAAGTATAAAAACATTAGATCAATTAACAGAGCATTGAAAAAATAGCTTCAATAGAAGTCGAAGTGGACTATACCTTCCTCTATTTACTAAGCGTAGTTCGTCGCCATAAGCGTCATGTAACCTCTGTCCCAGTAATGTTAATCAGATCACACAATGAGTATCACGCTAAATATATTGATGGCTACAATATGACATTTTGAAAAACTGTCTTCCATGCTTGAACCGGATGAGTTTTATCACCCATCTTGACTGGTCGCTCCCAATAAGCGTAGCCTACAATAGTTTAATTAAAGTGCTGGCTATTTAATTAATCCCGTGGGGTAAGGAATAGTGCCACATCCCCATGGGCTTTAATGCATACATAGTATGCTATTTAATTTTGTCGTCATGTCGGGTCCCTAAAAAGAGACTATCGACATGAATGAAAGACCTTCAGGTGAGTGGAAATAGTACCAAGACGCACTCAACCCTATCAATCAATCATCGGAGGTATACTAGAGGTGCAATGGTACCAAATAATGACGAGAGAAAAATAATTTTTTCATATCGTCATGTTGAGAGGTTCTGGTCGCAGAAAAGGAGGAAAAAGTCCCGGAAGGCCAGCCCATGGATGTCGTTTTAGCCTTGAAACGCCCTAGCCATACTTACTTCAAATTCAGTCCAGTTATACTAACGGACAAAATATATACCAATATTGTGTAGGCCACCTGTGCAATTGAATCAAATTCTAGAATTTTCCTATCACCTAACATACTAATGTTTCTAGTACATAGTGTATATATAATAAGTCCTTAACAAATTGTTTTCTAAAATGTCTAAGCGACATATATATTTGTGTCACTGTTAGATCTGGCTAGATTGTAAATTTGGAGCAGTGTTTCAAAATTGATCAAGTCAGTTTTCTCAAAAAAGCTTGTTCGAATAGAGTTCTCGTACCAAATTAGAGCTCAATTTCATAAATGGCAATAATGTAGCCCTTAGAAGGGCTATATAGCAGACGGGTCGAAGGTGCCTAGTCTATTTTCTCTTTCTGCGATGAAGGCAGCGGTTTTTTCTTTCCTCCCTGGTTACTCTGGGGAAGTACACTCCGTGGAGGGAGACTAAGTACTGCGCAGCATCGAAGAGGTAATGGTGGGGCCGTTCCTCGAAGATATGGTAGTAAAAGTGCGTAAATATCTTGAGAGCGAAGTGCCACTGGGCTGCTCATGACGGTGATGTTTGCAGTGACCTGAAACCTATGTAAGTGATGGCGTTTACGAAATTTGCTGCCTACTTCTTGTCACTTATAAGTTCAGCAAGTCCCAGGTCACTGCAAAGTTTCCTCATGATTTCATCCTTCGTCTTTTTTGGCAATCGTACGGTTGTTACTGGTGACATAAATCCTTTTTGGGGCGAGGCTTCTTCCAGTTGTTTATCCAAATTAATTGCCATATTTGGTGTCTGCTTTAGGGTAGGTGTACTGATCTTTTACTTCCCCTTCTAAGACTTCAATTTTTTGGTGGTGATGGTGGTGGTGGTGGTGATGGTGTTGGATCAGGAGGTGGCGGCGACGTGGCACCCTCCTCTGTTTGAGCCGAAAAGAGAGCCTGAAGTTGAGATGATAGCTCTGCCATCTGATCCCTGAGGGCCTTTATTTCATCCCCCTGTACAGTTCCCTCTTTTTCAGGTGGGGTGGAGGCAGGTTCCTCAGTGATTCTTGATTTTGGGGCGATGGGGTGCTCTCTCGGTCTAGCTGAGTCTTTCTCCGCTGTTGTTGCCGTTTACCCGATTACTCCTGTACTGGAGATTCCCCTGTTTGTTTGGTTCTGTTTCGTTGTTATCCTATATCAGGAGTAAAGTTGTCCTCTTCTCCTGTGTCCCTAAGGCTCCATCCTGTTGCGATACTGAGTCCCACACCCATTATCGCACTCAGGGCTTGTGGTGGGATTATTCCATTCGCTGGCATGAAGTGCTCCATTACGTATTCCTTGTTGCTCTGTTAGCCGCAGACTTATACCTTCGGTGTATGCCAGAATTGAGATCCATTGCAATGGTCTTGGAAACGGAGACGCTGTTCGCTTTTCTTGCCCCACATTTATAGACATCCGATCTGGAAAACACTCCGTATCAACAGCCCTCAGCCATAGATTTTACATTGAAAAGTTGCTTTCAATATCCAATAAACGATTTTAATCTAGAAACAAATGGATTTCTTGTTCGTTGAATGGAGGAGCATCTTACTTTGGCATGGCATAATGATAACTGTGAAGAGATGTAATTCATTTACAAATACTTCAGATTTTAAATCCTTATAATTTTTTGTGGATTTGTTTAATGTTAATAAGCGTTGAAGTGATTGATCTGTTTAATTTACATTTCATATTGATTTTTTGTTACTCCAATGTTTGAAAATAATCTTAAAAATCTTTTAACCAGGTAAGCATTCCTTGTAAAAGCCTGATTAATTAAACACTGTAAAATAATAACTGGGTGGGATTTCGGATTTACAACCCAACATTTGAGGGTGATACACATACAGCGTGTATTATCGTTCGTATGAACCTTATACTATAACGTTTTTATACACGGTGTACTGTAATGTTCGTATACACCTTATACTATAATGTTTTAATTCACCGTGTACTGTAACGTTCTTATACACCGTGCACTATAACGTTCATATACACCTATACTATAACGTTTTTATAAACCATGAACTATAACGTTCGTATACACCGTGTGCTATAAAGTTCTTATACACCGTGCATTATAACGTTTTTCTTCACCGTGTGCTATAACGTTCGTATACACCTTTTGCTATAACGTTCTTATACACCATGTAATGTAACATTCTTTTTCACCGTGTACTGTAACGTTCTTAAAAGTGTGTAATGTAACATTCTTTAACACCGTGTACTGTACCTTTTTTTTACACCGTGTACTGTAACTTTCTTATACACCGTGTAATGTAACATTCTTTTACACCGTGTACTGTAACGTTCTTTTACACCGTGTACTGTAACGTTCTTTTACACCGTGTACTGTAACGTTCTTTTATACCGTGTACTGTAACGTTCTTTTACACAGTGTACTGTAACATTATTTTACACAGTGTACTGTAATATTATTTTACACCGTATACTGTAACGTTTTTCTACACCGTGTGCTATAACGTTCGTATACACCTTTTACTATAACGTTCTTATACACCAAGTAATGTAACATTCTTTTACACAGTGAACTGTAACTTTCTTATACACCGTGTAATATAACATTCTTTTACACCGTGTACTGTAACGTTCTTATACGCCGTGTACTGTAATATTCTTTTATTCCGTGTACTGTAACGTTCTTTTACACCGTTGTACTGTAACGTTCTTTTACACCGTGTACTGTAACATTCGTTTACACCACGTACTGTAACGTTCTTTTACACTGTGTACTGTAACGTTCTTATATACCGTGTACTGTAACGTTCTCGTACATCGTGCATTATAACATTCTACCTTAAGCATCATGTTCACATATGCAATAATTACCTTCTTGCCATTCAATCTTCTAATGAGCGCAAATGGCTCCGTGTTGCTTCCCGCATGATGCCTGTCCATTGATAACTTTAGTATGCTATTTAGAAAAAGAGTGCATTCTAATTCAAACATCATGACGCTAATACCGTACATTGGCTATCAATTCGATAAAGAATGAAACACAAGATTTGTTCTCTGTGCTATGTTTCAATGACAGGCTCCAGTCCAACATACCTATCCAGACTCACCCATGTGTACACACCAGCTAGATCCTTACGCTGTTCTTCTGATAATCGTATACTCAGTGTTCCCAAGGTGAAAACAAAGTCATATGGATAACATTCGTTTGCACACCAGGGCCCTGCGACGTGGAACGAATTGCCCATTGAAATTAGACACAAAGATACAGTGGTCCCTTTTAAGAGTGTTCTTAAGACTCACCTGTTTCGACTGCAGGGACAAACTTAGCGACCTAATAATGTTTTGTATCTTATATGTTTTCAGCATGTTTTTATGATTTCCAATTTCATTGGTTATGTCATTTGTTTTTCTTTAGTGTAGTCATATCATTATTGATGGTGTAAAGCGCTTAGAGCTTCGAAAGATTAGGCATTATACAAAGTCTTCATTATTATTATTATTATTATTATTATTATTATTATTATTATTATTATTATTATTAAATATAGAATTTCGATAACTGCACATTTTCTACGTTCTCCTGACTCATCGCTTGTCGATCGATGAACAAATTGCTGAGTTTAAGTTGCTCTATATTATGTGCTGTATAAGTCAATGAATGTGGTCTGAAATAAAGATTATTATTATTATTATTATTATTATTATTATTATTATTATTATTATTATTAGTGTTGTTGTTGTTGAAATTATTGTAGTTATTATTATTTGTATTATTAGTAATGTTATTATTATTGTTGTTGTTAATATTAATGTTTTTACTATTATTGTTATTATTATCAATATAATTATAATAATTATTAATGATATTATTATTACTATTATTATTATTATCAGTAATAATATCATCATTATTGTTTTTATTATTTTTTGTTATTATTACTATCATTGTTATATCATTCTTATTTATATAATTATTGTTATTGTTATTATTATTACTATAATTATTGTTGTTGGTATTATTAGTATTATTTTTATTATTAATTTTGTTATTATTATTATTATTATAATTATTGTTATTATTATTAGTAGACTTATTATTATAATCATTATTATTATTATTGTTGTTGTTGTTGTTGTTGGTATTAATATTGTATTAATTCTTGTTACTGTCGTTGTTGTTATTATTATTGTTATTATTATCATTAGTATTATTATTAAAATTATTATTATTGTTATTATTATTATTATTATTATTATTGCTCATTTTTAAAGAAATATTATTATTATCATTATTATCATTATCATCATTATGATTATGATTATGATTAATATTATTACTACTACCTTGCCATGCCAAAGCTGTATGCAAAATAAGCATGCTATATAGCAGGTTTGTCTGGACATCGTCGGAGCGAAACAAGAAAATATGTTAGTAGGTTTTCGCAAATAAGATCACAGCAATGACGCTAGTGTAGGGAATATTGGTAAAGATACAAGAAATAAAGTAATTATGGAAAGTTATTTCTGCGTGATCATCACATGTGAATATTTTAGTCCCATTTGTGTACATGAAATTATGGAATCAAATCAGATGGATTCTCTTAACAAGTCGTATACATTATCGGCACAGTATAACTCGGATTTATATCAACTTTTAGCACTGAACATACAGAGAAACTTCGTGATGTTATTTCCCTTTGTTATTATTATTGTTATTATATATTATTAAGATACTTTAACAAGTTGTTTTGTTCTTAAAACTCCAACGTTAAGTACGGGGTAGTATGTTACAATTTGTATGGATGCTTAAGAAAGAAAAATATGTACTTCAGGCATATAGTGCTTAAATTAGCTGGGTGCATCAAAACGAAATAAATAAGTTTATAAACCTGTCATTTTAACTAGTTGTTAAACTGCTTGAAGAAAACATTTTAAAATTAATTTGTAAAACGTATCAAGTATTAAATTTCATGAACTCATGTCAAGGATATCTCAGTACTTAGAGAAACGTCAACTGCTTTCAAAATATTGTTGTATATACACTGTATGTCAGCTATAATGACCTGTATATACTAGCCTTTTAAGGGTAATTGTATATACTACCTTTCTAAGGGTTATTGGTCATGCTAATAGGCTTAAAAAGGTTGTGGCACTCATGCATGAGAAGTAAGGTCTGACATGGCAAGATCTAAACAAACTACTCGCCAGTCCATAGGAAATCTACGTTACCATGACTTTCCAAGAGTGAAATAAATCTAGGAATAGTATACGCAAATATATATTTATACAATTTGAAACAATCTGAAATGTTTAGACAAATGTAAAGAAATCTGGACTAAATTAATTGCATTTCAATCTGAACCAGACTAATTGCACGAGCAGCACGAAGAAACTAACAAGATGGCGAGATACAGAGACATAAGTGAGCTCGAGCAATATTTCGACACAGCAAGAATTGAAACAGTAGAGGGAGTGTTTCTGAAATTATCATACAAAAGGGGATCCAGGAAATTGACACAACAAAGATACCAGCATACTAAAACAAAACCATCAGTGAACACACTGATACTAGCCCTAAGTGTTAAAAATAACGACATCACATACCTAGCGGATACTCTGAACATGAATGGACCGAGAGGCTTTATTGTAAGACCAAAAAGGACAGAGCCAATCAGCCATATGGAGAGATGAAAATTGAAGCTATAATAATAAAGAAGTCGAAACCTTTCTTGAGAAAAAATTAAAAGAGAACATGAGAACTACACATTGTCGACATACATATGCAAATTCAACTTGAAGCAACTATGAGAAAAGTTTAATCAAATCTACAAATCAAAGTAGAAAGGGCATGAATGGATACAATCCCAGAATATGATATCAAAAATTGTATAAGAATACTTGAAGTGGAAAAAGAGAAGTTATACACAATCAAAATAGTATTCTTCCTAAACGGTTTTCTTTTAAAACCGTGGTATAAATGGTGTATTTTCCACAAAAAATGTCACAAATGCAGAAAAACGGGACACACGCCCAAAAGATGCGCCCAAGAGACACAGAACAGAACAAGAAGAAACAAAACAACAACAACGGGCACAACAGCTACACCATAGAAGTGAGTTCACGATCTTCCACAAAGAAAAAACAGTAAAACAAACAGGAGCAACAGAACAAAAGCAGGAATTTACCCATAAACAAAAGGATGAACAACAAAGACAACAAACTACAGAAACAGAGATACAAGAACTTACCACAGTTTACGATCTTTCCCAAAAAAAGAAGGAAAAATAGACCAGAGCAGGAAACAACTCAATATCAACAAAACAACAAAAATAGAAGCAACACTCAATAAACAAACTAACACAGCAAAAACAAGAACCGAATGAAATAAAAAGGAAACTCAGAGTAAACAACAAAATCAACAACAAAATCAATTGGAAACGAGAGAGCAACAAAAGCAACAACAACATTAACAAAAGAGGCAACAGCTAATACAGGAACAAACACAAGAACCAAATAGGAAACAAAATAATAAAAGAAACAGGGTAAACAACAGGACCAACAACAAAAGCAAAAGGAAGCGAGAGAACAACAAAAAGCAAAAACAACAACCACTGCATCAAAACAAAGACAATATTAACAGTTAGCAGAATAAAGAACAGGGCAAAATAACAGCGAAAGTGAAACTATTAGGACAGAAGTTTTAGTAAAGATAATAAGATTAACATTTTCTATAAATTGTATTAAAGTAATGTTTCACTAATTTATATTAAAGTGATTTTCTAAAATATATTAAGATTAATCTTATTTATTTTTAAATTACAACTGTATATTAATGGAATAAAAGTGTATGCTGTTACAAGCAAAAGGCATTGTACATTGCGCACTGTTTTGCTAGGTTAGCAAGAAATATAATTTCACCAAGCTGTAAGATTTCAAGATTATACATGGGCAGATTTCCAATGAAATGACTACGAGCTTAAATCTAACTTTCTGTCGAATGACGTAAAAACAATATGGTACTTATGTAGTGCGATGAGAGCATCTTTCTAGCTAGGATGAAGAGTATACGTCGGTATACAGAGGGATGGCCATATTTGGTCGTGCCGTTGTGCCTAGATACATATAAAAAAGCGCTCAAATTAACCCAGGCCACTTTCTTCTTTCTGAAGGTAGAAAAGTTTTGTCTCTCTCATTACAGAGAGAGAGAGAGAGAGAGAGAGAGAGAGAGAGAGAGAGAGAGAGAGAGAGAGAGAGAGAGAGAGAGAGGAGAGAGAGAAAGAGATATTAAAAGAATTATAACTAACAGGCCGAGGACGCCAACTCCCTTATAAGTTCAAGGTTTCGTAAATGATACCAGAAATATTTAGGTTAGCACACTCTTGTCAAGAAAATCAGATAAGTACTTTCCTCACTTTAAAAAAATAATTGCTAAAAGCTTGAATTGGCCAAGAGAGCAATGGACTTTTGTATTATAAATTCTATTATTTATTGGCAAGTCTCGTTGGTCTACATTTCAATGTTGTTATAGCAAAGTGCTGATTATGACCTGTATATAAGGAATGTATCATGAAGGGTTATTAATTGGTACATGAGACATATCGACACAGGTTTAGGAATTATATAAAAGAAATTTGACAAACATTTGTCTAATTTGAAAAGAAAAAGCAAAAACTATTTTATATATGTTGCTCAGCCAAGAACGTTGATACAGATTACGACTACGTCAGACAGCTCATATTGCTTGAATAGTTTAAGAATTGAATAAGTGATATCAGGAACTGTCTAGATGAGAAAAATTGAAACTGTTGGAAAAATAACGATTATTCATTCACTTAAAATGTTTCAATTTCCAATAAGTCTTCTGTTCAGCAACTGTTGAGAGCACCTTAGTGTCATATGAATACTTCCATATCTCATTCTTGCGTAACTTCTAGAATTCAAACAATATTATGACTGATCAAAATTCCAAATCTCATTCTTGCGTAACTTCTAGAATTCAAACAACTGTTATGACTGAACAAAATTCCAAATATCTTCCTATGTGCATTGACTTTGAAAAGAAAGTGTAGGATGTTTAAGAATTTTACAACTTGATAAAAAAAGCAACTTAAGAAAGTAAAATATTAAGACCAAATGCTATCTCTTTTATGAAGTTAGGGGGAAGAGGCTTGGAGTGGGTTTTCTGGGTACTTTATGTGTTGTATGTTTGAACCCTATTCCACGAGTGGGTGTATATGATGATATTGGGTTCAGTATTGAACATTTCTGACTGCATCATTTAACAAA
Source organism: Unio pictorum (assembly GCA_030141615.1). Taxonomy (NCBI): domain Eukaryota; kingdom Metazoa; phylum Mollusca; class Bivalvia; order Unionida; family Unionidae; genus Unio; species Unio pictorum. Next base: position 2,057,990 of record JARLTB010000156.1, read on the forward strand.
CATCAATTGCAATCAATCACGTGATACTTTTCACGTTGGAATTGACTTAAGGCGACAGATGACAGACTTCATTTGCAGAAGATATAAGACCAAAATACCATCTTGTATATATAAAACAGGGGTTGGGTGGCAAGATTTTGTGAAATAAGTGTTTCTTATATGACATGATTTGAAAGTTAGTTCTTTAATTGATTCCTTGATCAAGTGTACTTTGATACTGATGTATCGTTCATGACAATCCAGATTCTGACAAACATTAAACAAGACACCAACCTTCATACCACATTCTTATTAAATTTGTACTAACAGCTGTCTCGCTCGGCACTCAGCATTAAGAGATTAGTGTTAGGACTGGTCAACCTTGTGTCAGGGTAATATGACTGGGTGAGACATCATGCTACTTTTCTTCGGCATGATGCCCCAATGTTAAACTCACTATAAACTGCCACACTGCAGACATCAAAGTGATATGACTGAAAAATTGTTACAGCTAAGTTAAGAATCCAAATCACACACACACACACACACACACACACACACACACACACACACACACACACATCATCATCATCATCATCATCATCATCATCATCTTCTTCTTTTTCTTCTTCTTCTTCTTCTATGAGGCGGTCAGGCTGATAATTTGTACAATATTTCTGACTGTTCCCTAAGAATGTTTGCAAATGATTCCTTCCAAAGAGTGGCTTAGCAGCCGCCCAAGCAACCCTCAAAACTTGGAGTTGGAGCTAAAATTAACATCAAACAACCTGGGGTGGAGGGGATCCCTAGACTTAAGTGTGGGTGTAGTAATATTAGAATCTCTTGCTATGCCACTACTTGAACAATTTTGATACTGATATATTATTTTACATAAATTGTATTCATTGTGTGTTATTATTAAAGTCACGTTACTTGCCTCAACATGACACAAACTCTATTGTGCTGCTGTGTTATATAATTAATTTTTAATTAATTAATTAAATTAATTAATTAAATATATAATAATATTAAAGTTCTCATTTTATACAAGTAAATATTTATTTTTTTTAACTTTACACCATGAAGATTTGATTCCAAATTCTGGCATCCATGTGTAGTGTTATTTAATCATTGTTGTTTTACACAGACAACCCACTCCATGAACCTTCATCACAACTATGCACCCCTTGACAGAAGAGAAAGTATTTTGGTCTTAAACTTTGGCAAATAAAAGCTGCCTACTGTCACCTTAAATCAATTTTTATGTAAATGATATCAAGGGATTGAGTGCAAATGAAATATTTGACAAATTACGTGATGAAGATGGAATGCACAATTTAGGACTAAACATCGTCGCATTCACCACCTCGTGGAATTGGGTTGCTATTTCGATCCTAATATTTGGCTAAGTCGGATGTGTCATGTACAACGAGATATCAATTAATCAAGGAGTTTATTGCAACTACAATATATTAGATGATATGGTGTGAAGTGGGCAAGAGTTGCAAAGCAATCGGTACCTAAAAACACTAGTAAATGAGGGTGGATTATATTTGTCCTAATCTTTGGCTATATTTAGGCAATTTCGATGTAAAATATACAAATTAATCGACTGGAGAAAGAATCTTGGAGATGATGCTGTGCAAAATGTGCAATATTATAAAAATACCATTGTGTATACCCTTTTCGTTCATCTTCACCTACAAGCAAAATTATTTGTAAAAATAAGTATATGATGAATTTGTGGTTAAGCTTTTACACAATGTAACAACTGCTATAGAAGTTCAAAGCAAAAGTGTTAGTAAAGTTCATGTTGTATCATTAAGAAAGAGAATATTAAAGGTATAAATGCGCCACAGCTAGATTAACTAGATCTCTCCATGAGGCCATTCGGACATACATCACAATTAATTTTACTATATGTTCTCTACATATATTTCTCAGTCCTGACCTTTTCCATTGTGTGACAATCCATACAAATCTAATGTTAATCTAAAATGCTTTCAAAGATGACTTCATTTTTTGAGAGGCTGCACAGTAAACAGGACAGCATGTAAACAGAACACAGATTTCACTTCTGGATCATCACCAAGGCCTTATTACTCAATGTGCACTGTTGCCGACATACACATAGACAACCGCTCTTTGAGCTCATATTCTCAAGAATAAACAATTACCTTTAAATCCATACCAAAAATGCATCAGTATAACTCTTCTATCACCACCAAAATGAGAGAGTAAAACATGTTCCAGAAATAGACTAGAACTACATTCTTAACCGGGGACATTGATTTTATCATTACAATTTAATTTATTCCGAGATAACTGGGACATTGATTTTATCAGTAAAATGTCATTTATTCCAACATAACCGAGGACATTGATTATATCAGTAAAATGTCATTTATTTCGACTTAACTGGGGACATCAACAAAGTTGCTAAATAAGTAGCAGACAGCTATAGTAAAACATACTGTGTAAATGATAAAAAGTGGAAAAAGTGGCCAATACTTGTAGTCCATTTGAGTTCATATATATATATATATAAAGGTTGAATTTGGTATTGGAAATTTGATCTGACTGAAACATTGTTGATATGCTTTATTTTTTATTTTGATAAATTCTAGAAAGCTAGGCAAAACATATTGGTACATTATGATATAAAATTTGGGATGTTCTCATTTTATTCAGAATGTTTGCTTTCACCATCAATACCAATATAAATCACATGCTAAACATGCCTGATAATTATGATGTGGATAAAATTAAGAATTTAGTCTAATGTTTATATACCATCATAAAAAATTAGCTTCTAGGATTTGCCTGTGTTCTGGATGCTGGTTTTGACGAAAATGTTTGGGATGACTATGATGATGATAATGGCGGTGATTACCTGGATAATGATGTCCCACTGGAAGCTGAGAGATGGAAACTATCCTAAATACTTTAAGAGCTTGATGATCTTTTAGTTCAAGCAGTCTTTTTTGAGTCTCCCTCAGTGAAGTTTATTTCAAGAGTGCCAAATCCAGACTGTTGAAAACATCTCATTAAAATAGAAACAAACACCTAGAATACATTCTAATTGCACTAGTCCTGAGGAATTGTAGCAAAGAGATGAATGTAACTAGGTCAGAAGAACTATGTGACAGACTTATAAAAGTAACTTCTCCTGAAGAACTGTGATGGGCTGATGAATGTGACTAGTCCTGACGAACTATGTGACAAACATATGAATGTGACTAGGTCTGAAGAACTATGACAGACTGATAATTGTGACTTGTCCTGAAGAACTGTGATGGGCTGATGAACATGACTAGTCTTGAAGAAATATTTGACAGACTGATGCATGTGACTAGACCTAAAGAACTATGTGAAAAACTGAACGTTACTTGTCACAAAGAACTATATGACTGGCAGATGAATGTGACTATTCCAGAAGAACTATGTGACAGACTGATTGTTCCTAGTCCTGAAGAACTATGTGACTAGTCCTGAACAACTATGTGACTGACTGAATCTAACATGTCCAGAATAACAATGTGACAGATTGATAAATGTGACTATCCCTGAAAACTGTGCAACAGACTGAATGTGACTAGCCCAGGAATCAATTGTGACAGCATTTAATGCAAAAGATGTGGCAGACATAATTTTTCAGTTGGGACACCTTTAACATTTTTAAAGCACTATAGACGTCTAATTCTGACTTAACTATCAGGATCATGGATGGCACATATTGCTAAATTTGCCTGTTCCATAAACTATATGGGAAGCTGGCAGTGTAGCCTTTACATAATGCTGCTTAGAGAATTCTGACATGGTTGTTTATCTAACAATATTTTATAGTCTCCCATGTCTTTGGAATCTTACTAATGTTGACATCAGTAGTTTAGTCACATATCATTGATATGTACTAATAATAATTTAAACAGGGTAAATTCTGTCATTTGTAGTCACACATAATTGATACGTAAAAGTAATAATTTCATTAGGATTAATGCTGTCATCTGTAGTTTAGTCACATATCATTGATATGTACTAGTAATAATTTCATCAGGAATAATGCTGTCATCTCTAGTCGCATATCATTGATATGTATTAGTAATAATTTCATTAGGGTTAATGCTGTCATCTGTAGTCACATATCATTGATATGTACTAGTAATAATTTCATCAGGGTTAATGCTGTCATCTCTAGTCGCATATCATTGATATGTAATAGTACTAATTTCATCAGGATTGATGCTGTCATCTGAAGTCACATATCATTGATATTTACTAGTATTAATTTCATCAGGATTAATGCTGTCATTTGACATAATATATCACTGATATGTACTAGTAATAATTTTATCAGGATTGATGCTTTGATCTGTAGTTTAGTCACAAATCATTGATATGTACTAGTAATAAGTTCAACGGGGTAAATTTTGTCATCTGTAATTTAGTCACACATCATTGATATGTACTAGTGATAATTTCATCAGGGTTAATGCTGTCATATGTAGTTTAGTCACATATCACTGATATGTACTAGTAATAATTTCATTAGGGTTAATGCTGTCATCTGTAGTCACATATTGATATGTACTAGTATTAATTTCATCAAGATTAATGCTGTGATTTGACATAATATATCATTGATATGTACTAGTAATAATTTATTCAGGATTGAAGTTGTCATATGTAGTTTAGTCATATATCACTGATATGTACTATTAATAATTTCATCCAGACGTTTTTGATGACAGTTTTGTTGTGTTCAATTAAATAAATTATTAAATTGTCCTTTTTTATTTCATGCATTGAGTCTTCTGAAATGCACTGTTTTAATTTAAGAAGACCACTCAACAATATTTATTATTTGTAATCACATTCTACCCAATATTGATATATTACACAGTCATTTGTTAGTTTCCATGTTTTTGTTTGATTTTTTCGAAATAAATGTCAAATGTTGGTACTTAAATGATGGATTATGGAAGTGGCAGATAGTTTGTATAAGAGTTCTTCCATGGGTTTATAATCTGTGGATGGTAGCAATGACAAAATGAAATTGAATTCGCCTTATTTTAGAAGTAGGAATTACCATTCAATTGGCAGTATTTAAGTAGTGTAATAAAAAAATTTTATCATGACATTTTGTATTAGCAAAGCATTCTAATTTATGCCTAAATTTGTGTTTTGTTGTTGTGTTTTTAAATAGAATAAAATATTTCAAAATGAGTTTGAAATTATATCTGAAAGATTAAGCACCATAACATATTTTTAGATTAATTATATTTTATACTAATGATTGATAATATAAAATATTCATTGTGTAATTCAGGATTTTGCAAATTTATTCTGTGACACAAAATATTCTTTGTAGTTGAATATATTTATACAAAAAGACTTTCATTACACCATGGGACAAAATATCTATCTTAATATTTTTGCATGATTTTCAGCAATAACCCCAACCACACCAGTCATGTGAAATGTTTCTATTCTATATCCATACAAAAATGAAGAGGAAGTAATCTGTTCTAAAACTTCTTGTGCATGAAATATACTGTTATAAAGTAAAGCTGAAATGTTTTTGCACGTTTTTCAGTAATAACCCCCACCACACCAGTGGAATGTTTCTATTTCATATCCATACATAATGAAAATGAAATAATCTGTTCTAAAACCTCTTGTGCATAAAAGATGCTGTTGTAAAGTGAAGCTGAAATGTAGTGTACCATTGTTTGCATAAAAGTCCTGCAGCACTACACCTGAATTAAACTCCGGGGAAATCACCTATTCTAGAACCATTAAGGCCAACCATTGGATTGGTCAATACAGCATTAACAGAGGCATTGTTACAAATACTTGGAGAAGGAGGCCAGAGTGTCCAAGTAGTCTAAAGCACACACCATTCTGGATTACTGCCAAGTCACCTGTCTGCAAGGGTTCGAGTCTCAGGCTCAGCTAATGTGGGTATGTGAGAACGTCTGCAAGTAGCTTCTCGTGCGTTGGTGGTTCTTACCAGGGTTCTTCTTCCACCAGTTATACTGGCTGTCATGTATAGCCTATCTTGTGCTGAAAAATCGCATTCAACCCTACCACAGCAAATACATTAATACTTGGTAATAAAGATATGAAAGTATAGCGATGCAGAGTGAGTTTTGATCTCTTGGCTATAGCTAGACATATACATGTATATTTGTGCCAATGCCTCAATCAGAAACAACTAATTTTGAGATGCATTTCTAAAGTACATGAAACTGATGATGCTTAACAACTCAAACCTCCTGCTTTGATGTGCACTGTCATGAACGTTTCCAACATGTCTGAAAATTGTAATTTCAGAATGAGGTATCATGTCAAATGTCAGTAAGACTTTTCTATTATTAGCAATGGTGACCATATTTGATGACATATTGGCACAGTTCTAAACTTTTATACAAGCTTGCAGTTATTGGAGAAGTAATATAAAGGCTTTTTAATTTAGTTTTAGTAACCATAGCTTTCAATTAAATAGTAATGGTGGCCATATAAGGCACACCTGGTATATATATATATATATATATATATATATATATATATATATATATATATCTATATATATATATATACACTCACCGAATTGTATGTTGTTAAAATTTCCCTTTCTTTGAATCAGTTTCACTCTATGGGCATGCTTTGATTCATATAAGTGCTCATAATGGATGGTAGGGTATTCAGTTTATTTTCTAGCAAGTGTATGTATTTTGTTAACATTTTCTTCTTTGCATCAGTTTCAGTCTGTGGGCTTGCTTTGATTCATATTAGTGTTCATTAAGAATCATTGTAATTAACATTACCTATATTGCAAATCTGTTTGTTATATTTTCTAAGCATGTCACACTACACCATTACCTTCATACCATGTTCTTATTTATTGAACAAAAGTTCGCTTTTAAAGATTAGTTTCAGAGATTTTCTTAATTTTTACTATGTTATTATCTATAATACCTACTATTGTTTTGCTAATTTAGTAGTCGCTAACTTTTATTAAGTTTTTACGACATGATTATCTTTTTCTAAAACGAGTCAAGTACGGCTTTTATGTTTTCATTTAATAATCACGAAAATATATATGTACCTATAAAGTGATGACTTTGGGGTTCTTGTTCTCAGAGTCCATTGGGTTTCAGAAGCAAGCATTAGTTTTATAATACTCAGTTTTGAAGTATGGTCTCTAGAAATATGTTTGAATAAAAATTAGATTGCCTATATTACTTTTTTAACATGGGATTGAATCGTTATATATTCATCTATTAAGGACATAAAATTATCAATATCCCCGTCGGCATCCGTCCGTCTTCGAGAGACGATGGTGTAGCTTCCGATTTGCAGACTTCCTATCTTCACCTTCGCGAGTGGCTGAAGAGTCCGACCCTTGAGTGACAGCCTCTGTTGCACTTGCTGCAGGTGTATGCTGATGCTTTCTGAGGATGTTTTTGGTTCGCCTTCCTCTTGGCTCTCTTTGCAACGAGGTTTGTTTTTCTCATCTCTTCAGCTTTCTGAGTGCCCTGTCTGACAGCAAGACGCCATGCGGAGCGGTCGTCAGCACAGCTCTCCCAATTGTTTATATTGATGTTGGCTGTCTTCGTGTCCTTTTTGCAGACATCTTTGTAGCGCAGACGTGGCCTACCAGTCGTTCGTGCACCTTCTACTAGCTCGCCGTACAGCAGGTCCTTGGGTATGCGGCCTGGGTCCATTCTCCTAACATGGCCTAGCCAGCGAAGGCGCCTCTCGCTGAGAATGGAGAACATGCTGTTCATGCCGGTGCATTTCAGAACCTCTGTGTTGGGAACTTTGTCCTGCCACTGTATATGCAGAATGCGCCGCAAGCATCTCAGGTGGAAGCTGTTGAGATTCCTCACGTGACTCGCGTAGGTGGTCCATGCCTCGCTGCTGTAAAGGAGTGTGCTGAGCACGCATGCCTGGTAGACGCGCAGTTTGGTCTTCTTGGTGAGGTTGTGATTGTCCCAGACCCTCTGGTTCAGTCTCGCCATAACTGCTGATGCCTTGGCAATCCGGCCATTTACATCAGTATCAACGGAGAGCGAGTTGGAGATGGTGTACCCAAGGTATGTGTAGTCCTCAACAACTTCCAGGTTGTACCCATCAATGGCGATGGTGGGGGAGGAGTCTGCTTCCTGCAGCATTACATTCGTCTTCTTCAGACTGATGGTCAGTCCGAACTCCTTGCAGGCGTGGGAGAGGCGGCATACTAGCTGCTGCAGTCCATTTTCTGTGTGTGATGTCAAGGCTGCATCGTCGGTGAAGTGCAATTCACGGATGAGAACCTTTGTAACTTTAGTCTTTGCACGGAGACGGGCGATGTTAAACCGCTTTCCGTCAGTCCTGGTGTGTATATACACACCGTCACTGCAGTCCTTGAAGGCGTACTGGAGGAGAATGGAAAAGAAGATGGCAAAGAGAGTTGGCGCAAGGACACAGCCTTGCTTCACTCCGCTGCTGACTGGGAAGGCCTCTGATGTTGCGCCGTTGAAGCACACAGTGCTGTGCATGTTCTCGTGGAACGATGTTATGATAGCGAGCAGTCGTGGTGGGCAGCCTATCTTCTTAAGGATCCTGAAGAGTCCGTTCCTGCTGACCAGGTCAAATGCCTTGGTCAGGTCTATGAACGCAGTGTAGAGGGGCATCTGCTGCTCACGACACTTCTCCTGCAGCTGTCGTAGTGAGGAGATCATGTCTACAGTTGACCTGCCTGCTCGGAAGCCACACTGGGACTCGGGGTAGACTCGGGATGCTAGGGTCTGCAAGCGCGCCAGGACGACACGGGCGAACGCCTTTCCTACAATACTGAGAAGAGAGATGCCACGGTAGTTGTTGCAGTCACTGCGGTCTCCTTTGTTCTTGTATAGAGTGACAATGTTTGCATCTCGCATGTCCTGGGGGATGTGTCCTTGTCCCCAGCAGAGGCAAAGGAGTTCGTGTAGAGGCTGGATTAGTGATGGTTTCCCTATCTTTAGGACTTCAGGCGGAATGCCGTCACTCCCAGGGGCCTTCCCACAAGCGAGGCAGTCGATGGCTTTGCTAAGCTCTTCCAGGGTGGGTGGTGTGTCTAGTTCCTCCAAGACTGGCAGGTCTGGGATGGCGTCTAGGGCGGTGTCCGTGACGACGTTTTGGGTTGCATACAGCTCAAGATAGTGCTCAACCCAGCGCTGCAGCTGTTTGCCCTGGTCTTTGATGACTTCGCCAGTCTTTGACTTGAGTGGGGCGATCTTGAAGGTGGGTGGGCCTGTTGCCTGTTATATATTCATCTATTAAGGACATAAAATTATCAATATAGCATGAACAATATTCTTATGGCCTTAATATGTACCATGTTGTTACTTAAACAATAGTGACTTGCTATACAAGAGACTGACATTTATGTCTTCATAAATGTCTAAAATTACACTTTCAATCCTTTAACACCAATCCAATAAAATGGGGTATAGACATTCTATGATTTAGTTCACAACACATGACTTGTGAAAATATTAAACAAAACATGCTAACACTGAATCTTAATGTAAAAACAACCACTATAGTGATCCATAAAGCTAAAGCCAAGACAGCGAGTCAATTTTATGATTAAAACTACTTGGTTGTGTATGTTAGCTAATTAACAACCTGAAAATATTCCAACAGTCTAAGAGAGATAAAGTAGGCATAATTATTATAATAGACAAAAGGGTGTACATAAAGATAGTATACAATGACAAAAAGTATCAGTAAATTAAATATCATTTTCTAATATTATTGTGTCTTAGAAGATTGTATGATCCAGAAATAAAAAACAAACATACCTGTGTATATTGTTTATTCAACACATGATTACAAAAGTTTGGATACCTTTCCTGTATAATTGGCTTAAATTATTGGGTAAGAGTTTTTACAACACGCAGAATTTCTATTATTTGTTTTCACCTTGGCTGAATTAGGTGGAATAAATTTAAACTTGGGTTAGATCAAGTCTCAGGAGAAGCCTGTACTAATGTGGTTGGATTAAAGAAAAGTCTGAACTCGTTTTGAACAGAAACAAAACCCATACTAGGTGTACAAGTTATGAACTTCATAAATATTTGGAATTGTTTCTACTATCTCTACATCTGCCAAAACATCCATTACTGTCATAGTTGGCAGATAATATAAAATCCACAGTAGTCTAGTGCAACCAGAGAAAGTGGTCCCAATAGTTGTGATAAAAAACGGAAGGAAAGAGAAGGAAGGGGAGAAGTCGGGAGAGGTGAAATCCAAGAGGAGTGGGAGAATCGGATAAATAGATGAGTACAACCAAAGGCCAGGTGTAAAATCGAACTCACACTGAAAATCATAAGATGAAATAGGCTATCACTTAGAGGACGAGTGGTTGTGTGACATTTAAATTTATAGGCTTCATTAAATTGTTATTGTTTGAATTTCATCTTCGTGTTATATATATATATATATATATATATATATATATATATATATATATATATATATATATATATATAATTTAACCGTCGGCAGAGCTGACTGGGGGCTCAGAGCCGTATACCTATTTGGTCATTAATTTAAATTTAAAGTCACGAGCCAGGTGGAACTTCCATAATATTTTAATTAATATTTTGGAAGTACCCCACCACAACCTTTGCAGAACGCTACAACATACATATAGCACCGACATTATTATCATACATGGGGTACATGTGACCTCTAGCCGTGGTCGATTAGATGAATAAAACCTACTCAAATGATCAGCCCTATTGAAACACTAAGGATACAATACCCATCACAGTTTAACTACATAAACAGAAATTTTAGAAAAGTGAGAAAATGTATTTAAAAAAACACCAAACTACATATCGGGAGTAACATACCAACGTATGAAAAGTTTGTTCCTTTGTTTTCGAAAATGGGAGCTGGGATCTGTCTGGTGCCCGCCACCCCCCCCCCCCCTTCACCCCCCCCCCCCCCAAAAAAAAAAAAAAGATGTGTAAATAACAGAAGTTCCAAACAGAAGATTATGTTTTTTATCATCACATTTCTAAAGGAATTTAAAAGGCGAGCTGTATGAGCAATCAAATTAAAGAGAGATGGCTTTATGCTAACTCAACTTACCACTTTGTGACAGAGACATTTCGAGCTTGAATGTTTCTCTATAGACCCAAGAGCAGCGCCATTGTCAGAATTTGATGAGTCCTGTTAATCTTTATCCCACAAATTTATCCTGTAAGGTTGGATGTTAATAAAATATTCTACTTCGGGAATGTTGTTGTTGTTTTTGTAGGGTTAAACGTCATTTTCAGCACACGATAGGCTATACATGGCGGCCAGTATATATTGGTAGAGGAAGAACCCGGGAAACGCCCCAGAAAGAACCACCGACCCACGATAAGCTACTGGCAATTGATTTTACATCCTGTATTATGTAGAAAGATATGACACGATAACACATGACCGATTAGTCAGTGAATAATGACTTTGTTTACCAGTTCAAATTTCAACCTCAAGTGAATTATCATTTCGTACATCCGCTTGTGCAGTTGGAGACATGTATATAAGCGGATGCGACACTCAAATGTATAAATCCAGCATGTCCAAATGAAGATGGTTTCACCATCTAAAGCATAGAGAAGTGTTCTGATTTTGTCATGGATGCGGTGTATTAAGCTACAAATGAATGATGATAAGCTGAATCCATTCGCCCAAAATTAACAGAATCAATTAATATCAGCGACTTTTCCATTAAATTTAAACAAAACACTTAGAAATCTACGTTATTTTAATCTCTCTGTCTCTCTCTCTCTCTCTTTCTCTGTCTGTCTGTCTGTCTGTCTGTCTGTCTCTCTCTCTCTCTCTCTCTCTCTCTCTCTCTCTCTCTCTCTCTCTCTCTCTCTGTGCCTAACGAAGTACTATTTTAGGAAGAAAAAAATTGGAACATGTAGAATACTTTCCTCTTCTTCTATACCACCGCTGGGCAGCTCCCGCACTGTACAAAGAACCCATATGAAAGGGTACCTTAAACAATTTCGGAAAATCTTTAAAAGTACAAATAAATAAATGAATGAATGAATGAATAAATGAATGAATGAATGAATGAATGAATAAATGAATGAATGAATGAATGAATGAATGAATGAATGAATGAATGAATGAATGAATGAATGAATGAATGAATGAGTCTGGAGAAGAACAATTTATTATTTTTAAAAATGCATGGACCTCCACTCGAGCACAGTCGAATTCAATATGAAATTAATAGACAATGCGAAGAACGACACGGAAAAAATACAAGTAATAAAACAATCAGTTTCTTTCCCTCCCTCCCCACCCACCCTAAACAAAGATAGTACACCGTACTTCGTTCAAAAGAAAAATGTATATATTTTTTGGATTTTTAAAAAAATATATATATATCAAATGCATATAGCACCAACATGAATAGCGTACAGGTTATCTCTTGCCAAGGTCGACAAAATGAACTGGGGAATGAATTTTGAGATTATATGAATAAAACCTACTCGGATGATCAACCCAGCAAACACTAAAGATACAATACCCCTCAAAGTTTAACTACATAAACGGAAATTTTAGAAAGAGGAGAAAAAATATATATTTAAAAAAACCGCCAAACTACATATCGGGAGGAACACACGAACGCATGAAAACTTTGTTCCTTTGCTTAAGAAAATGGGGGTTGGAATCTGTATGGTGCCTGTCACCCCCACACCCCCAAAACAGATGTGTGAAATAAGAAACAAATATACCAGTATATATTGTTTATTCAACAAATGATTACAAAAGTTAGGATAACTTTTCTGTATAAAATTAGGTCACACTCATATAGATAGAAACACATATGGCAGAGTAAACTATTTCACGATTTTTAATTGGCCTAAATTATTGGGTAAGAGTTCTTAATACATGCATAATTTCTATTAATTTTTTTCCACCTTGGCTGAGTTAGGTGGAATAAATTTAAACTTTGGTCAGATCACGTCTCAGGAGAAGCCTATACTAATGTGGTTGGATGAAAGAAAAGTCTGAACTCTTTTTGAACAGAAACAAAACATATTCTAGGTGTACAAGTAATGAACTTTATAAATATTTGGAATTGCCAAAACATCCATTACTGTCATATTTGGCACAAGAAAGAGAATATAAAATCTAAATTTGAGGAAAAATAGTCTGTAATTGAGTGCACCTGGGAAAATATACATTTTCTGATGTAACCAAGCTAAAAACAAAGATGGTCACATGCAGTTTCTACACTACCACTGAAAATTAAGTGGATAAAATGGTCACTCAATGAACAATTAAAGGGGTCGCTGGTGTTTGGAATTTAACATAGGAGGATGGATAATATTTTTTCTCCATGTTATAACTTACGTAAACAATTATTGAATCTTTATTAAACTGACTTAAAATTTTAAATAATTGTAACAGCTGTTATGTTGATGTGGCCTGTCTGTTAGTATATGTCACAAAACATAAGCTTGCCATGAATTCAAGATTAATCCAACTGAATTTCAACACTATCCCAATTCATAACTTTATTATACTTGGAACAGATTTATATGAAAAAAAAATATTTTGGAAAGCTCATATAAATCATAATCTCATAACTTGTCAAACTAGTAGATGTACAATTCCTTTTCAATTCCTCAATAAGGGATCAAGCTCAATTATTCCCTTGTGTAGGATAAGTAGTGCCTATGATAATTTGGATCTAACAAAAAGAGAATCTAGGGACCCTGCTTCATTTATTCTTTCTTGCCTGACACAATCTTTTTGCCACTGTAATAACATTACAGCTGGCAAAACATTTTTACATAAACTCTGAGTATGTCAGTGATTAATTATTGATTCTAACAAAAATGAGGATTTTACACTCACAGCATAGCATAGCATAGCAGCAATTGGTTGTGATTTTTTAATTGACCAAAACATTTTGGTATTCGTAAAATTGCTGAGCTGTAAATACAAACTCAAGTTCCAAATATATAATCTCATTTTAAAATACCCGTAGAAAAGAATAGTTTTAAAACATTTTAAAAATGTACGATTCCATTTTTGATCGCACAAACATGTTGTAGAATGTCCAGAGTTTTGGGACTCTGAAGATAAGTTTGATAAAAGCACAAATTATCATACAAAACTGGTCCCTATCTTAGTAAATACTTTTCCCCGTTTTATTAACTACATTTTCCCATTTTAATAACTATATAACATCTCCCTGATTCAATAACTACTTAACTTGTTCCTGTTTTAATAAATACATTTCCTTATTTTAATAACTACACATCTTGTTCCTGTTTTATTAACTACATTTCCCAGTTTTAATAACTGCATAATTTGTCCCTATTTTAATAACTACATTTCCCTGATTTAATAACTACAGAACGTGCCCGTTTTAAAAACTACACAACTTGTCTCTGTTTTAAAAATTACTTTTCCCCATTTCAATAACTGCATAACTTGTCCCCGTTTTAATAAATTACAAAATGAATGATGCAGTTTGTATCTTCAAAGTTCAAAAACAAATATTTACACTGTTATAATAACAAATAACACCAAGTAGCATACATGATTTGCCCCTATTTAGTTCACTGTTAAATATTTACACTTATCAAACATTGTATAATTTTTTTTAATGCATGATTAATCAAGCAAACTTTGTTCCAACATATTCGCTCAGAACCATGAACATTTAGTATAAAATGTTGTCATTACACAGTAAATCATGCATTGTTTGTTCCACCAAATTCACTCATAAACATTAGCACTTATTATACAATGTTGTCGTAACACAGTGAATCATGCATTGTTTGTTCCTTCCAATTCACTAAATAAACATTAACACTTAGCATACAATGTTGTCATTACAGTGAATCGTGCATTGTTTGTTCCTATAAAATTCACTCAGAAACATCAACACTTAGTATACAATGTTATCATTACACAGTGAATCATGCATTGTTTGTTCCTACAAATACACTCAGAAACATCAATACTTAGTATACAATATTATAACACAGTGAATCATGCATTGTTTGGTTTCAAGGGAATCATACATTGTTTGTTCCTAAAAATTGAATCATAAACATTAACACTTAGTAAACAATAAAACTATTATCATTACACAGTGAATCGTGAATGGGTTGCTCTTCCTAAATTCAATGACAAACATTAAAACTTAGTAAACATTATTTAGTAGTCACTGTTACAGTTTTGTCCCTTCCAGGTTTCTTGGCCAAGATATTCATTTATCAAAAAATGTATATAAGCAATTATTACATGATGAATCATAGACGGTTTGTCCCTCTATTGTCTATAAACATTGTATAACAACTATTACAGTCTGTCCCTACAAAGTTTACTGGCACTTACTTACACTGTCAAACATAGTACAGCTGTAATTATTACAGTTTGTCCAAACAAAGTTTACTGTCAAATATAGTATACCTGTGATTATTACAGTCTGTCCCTACAAAGTTCAATGGCACTTACTTAAACTGTCAAACATAATATAACTGTTTTTAGCTTCAAATCCCATCAGATACGTGAACATTTAGTGTACAATGTTATTATTACACACTGAATCATACACTGAATGTTCCTACAAAATCACTCCATAAACATTAACACTTAGTATACAATGTTATCATTACACAATGAATCATGCATTGTTTGTTCATACAAAGTCATTCGTTCACGCTTAAGATTCGATGTAACTTATAATTTACACAGTGAATGATGCAAAGTTTGCTCTCCCAAAATTCAATGCAAACATTCAAACTTAGAAAACATTTTTTAGTAGTCAATGTTACAGTTTGTCCCTCAGTGTTTCTTGGCCAACAGATAAACTTATCAAATATAGTCATAACGGTCTGTCCCTCCTATGTTAACTGATAAATATTTATCGCCAATAAACATTGTATATCAGTTATTACTGTCTGTCCCTCCAAAATTCACTGCTAAATATTTATTGTCAATAAACATTATAGATCAGTTATTACTGTGTGTCCCTTCAAATTTAACTGGCAAACATAATATACCTGTTATTATTACAACTAAATCTTCTCTTGGTTCATAATCTGAAGTCAGCCAATCAGATGCCCACAGTTTGCATGTCTCATGTTTAACATAATATTTATAATCCAAAGGCATGATCAATGCCTGAATAAGATAATATATAATTTAAGGAGTATTGTGATACGTTATGAACAGAGGCAATATGTGAGTGATCTATCAAGGTGAGTGACTTACACCGAATAACCACCAAGGGCCCCTGTTGATAATTACCTTAATAATTACATGCAGAACTATTTTAATATCACAAAGGCATTATATTGGCTTCTTATTATCTTCCGATTTGTCTTTATTTTCAACACATGTATGATGGAAATTAAAAGATAAATGACACAATACAAATTTTAAAAAAATAATATATACAAATGATGATTACACAAAAGATTAAATAAAATATCAGATGTGTGTGTATGTGTGGTTTATATTTTTAATGTAGCTTTAATTTTAAAAAAAGTTGTCATATCACTATGATATCTGCAGTGTGACTGTTTATAGTGTTGTCTAGTACTGGCGCATCATGCCACAGACATTTAGCATCATGTACCACCCAGTCATATTATCCTGAAACCTGGCTGACCAGTCCTAACAAAGTCCTCTCAGTGTTGAGCTCCAGACAACACAGCTGCTAATATAATTTTTATGTCTTTGCTATTTTTTGGCCAAGATATGAACCCATGAATTCCTGTATTTTCAGCAGATTTTCTAATCAATCATGCAAACCGGTGTGGTCAACATAGGAGATAAATACATGCACAATGTATATGCATATACATACATTGGGTTCAGTAACATGGGAAACAAATTCCAATAAAATAGTAATATATTATGTACAATGCCTGACAAAGAAAATACAAATTAAAAAGAAATTGTTAAAGCTATTCATTTTATATAAGTGCCTTGAATATGGGATATAAGAAAATTTTCCTGATAAAATGAAGAAATAACAATAGATTATTTAACCTGTCACACCTGTAAATGAAAACCTAGATAACACATTCCATTATTCAAGGCAACACAAATAATCATAAACATAGCAAAGAAAATGAAATTAATTATATCCATGAACTTAATTACAAACAACTACTTACATTAACCGCAACATTTGTAGTATTGATGAAAATACCATTGTCAATTCAATAACAGATGATAGATTTTTCATGAATTCATGAAAATAAATTATAGAAAGTTATTAAATCTCATATGCATTTATACAAGAGCACACCTAATTTAAAAAAATATTTCAACAGAAAACTTGTATGCTTAAACTCTTGACTAAATAACATATGGCAAAGCATATATAATTTGGACATCTCACCTTTCATTATAGCAAGTAACTGGACTTTGCCCACTTAAGAATAGTATGCAGGCTTATTGATTTGTCAATAAGACCATTTCGTCGGACCTGTATGCATCTAGTATGCAGGATTATTGATCTGTCCATATGACTTTTTGTTATAGCCAATAAAAAGACCTGTATAACTGTATGCATCTGGTTGCATGGTCAATTCATACAGGAAAATATGTAATACTATGTCAGTAAGATGCATTCAAATGAATGCCAACAATCCAGGAGGACAATGCACACATGGATATTCCACTTTAAGGTTCAAGGAAAATGTCATTCTTTTTTACCTATAACCAATTAGCATACATATGTATGGAAGACTAGGCACTCCTGAACATATATATATATATACACACAATTACACTGCTAAACAGGATGAGGTACAAAAATACAATACATATGTACAGAAAACAATTACACTGCTAAACTGGTTGTCAATGAGCTACAAAAATAAAAACAAATATACAGAAAAAATAATCATTTTTCGTTCGTGTCCCAGAACTTATGGTGAACTTTTTTAAAACCTACATCATGTGTCTGAAGACTTAGGAAATGAAAAACATTATGTTCAATTTGCCCCCTACAAATTATAGTCAATTACAAGGGCACATGGCCAAAAAGCCCAGAGTTTGTAAGATCCTTTCTGACAAGATTTATTCCAATACTGATAATCACACAGGTTATGAAATTAATTTTTGATTTCTAGTTTCCTTGTTGTCCGAATATTCAAACATATTTGGTAACACATCAGCACCATCTGTTCAATATTGAAACTAGGATGCATTATGTCCAATTATATGAAGTATGTTTTAATGATAAAATTGTTTGAAGTTTTAATGTTTCGAGTAATGGCATTCAAAATAATGTAAAACCTGCATCATTTGTTTAAGACTTCAAGCAAGGATGTTTTCTATCGAATCTGCTGAAATTCTAATGATCCGTTTAGAGAATATTTTGAAATATTATTCTTTTCTTAGTGATACAACACCTATATCTGATGATAAATGGATAAAAGTTTTAGAAACTTAAATGCTCATTACACAAGAATGCTTTTTGCCAAATTAGGTCAAGTTCTCTTTAGTGGTTGTTGTTAAGATGAAGGTGATCTATATTTAGTAATAGTGGTCATATCTCATGCTGAATTATTTATAGAAACTTTAAAACTCTTAATGCCAAAATGCTTTCATTCAAATATTTTCTTACAAGTCACTTATTGTGTTTAAATATATTTTCAATAATGGCAGCAATATCTGATGGCAGAGCATCATCTATTTTAAAAATTGTGAAGTTCTACATATTAGGATATTTTCTGTTAAACTTTGTTACTTTTTATTTGACCGCTCCTGTGGCCTAGTGGTTAGAGCGTCCGCCCCGGAAGCGGGAGGTCGTGGGTTCGATCCCCGGCCGAGTCATACCAAAGACTTACAGAAATGGTACTAACAGCTGCCTCGCTTGATGCTCAGCATAAAGAGGTTAGTGTTAGGACTGGTCGGCCTGGTGGCAGGATAATGTGACTGGGTGAGACATCATGCTACATGTCTACGGCATGATGTCTCAGTGCTAGACATCACTATAAAATGCCTCACTGCAGACATCGTAGCGATATGACTGAAAAATTGTTAAAGCTACGTTAAAAATCCTAATCAAACAAACACACAAACTTTTTATTTGTCATTGGTCACATTCTGTTCAGTGATTCTCATTTATAGATTTTCTGTTTTAATTAATGGTATCCGTATTTGATGATGCATGAACATAATTTGTGGAAATTTCATTCTTTTCAATCAAATGTTTTTGGTTTCTTTTATGATGAAAGTACAAGACATCCATACAATTAGTCACAATACCTGGTCTAAAATTAAAATTATTATGCAGAAAGTATTTCTTTTGTTTAAACCCTTAGATTTGACCTTTGACTCCAACAGTAATAGTCGTGTCTCCTCCCCATCATACCAGCCATCCACACACATTGGAGAAAGTTTATGGCTGAAAAATTAGGTTTTTGTGCAGAAACCATTTTTCTTCACAAAGTCTGGTTCAGGTCTGTGACATAGAATTAATTAGTGCAGAAACCAAATATTTATTTCAGTCAAAATGTGCTCGACATAGTGATAATGTCTGATGCCAAATATGGCTTTTTTCTTACACTGACCCTGTATGCCCCAGATTAGTCAGCATTTTTCTTACCTGAAGTCCAAGCCACCCACTAAGTTATTGTGCAGAAACAATGTCTCTTCATTCAGTCACAGTATCCTTGACCTTTATTCCCTGTCACAAGTGCAAACAGTGCATGGAGGTTGCTTCAGACAGGATGTAGATATAATGCTACTGGTATTGTGCAGAATTAATGTTTTCTTTTTCAGTTAGTGACTGTGACCTTTAACCTTTTCACCTGGAATCAACAACCTTCTTTCTTACTTCTAATTGCAAGGCATGTACATGTACAAAGCTTGCTGTTACAGCAGGAGATTTTAAAATTTGATATTTGATAGACATCATAACTTATGTTCCAGTTATGATTGTTTATTTTGTATGTGAAAAAGAGATCTGAATGGCACATCAGCACAATACTAACTATACAGTGTCCAAGATAGTTTCTAACAGGACGCTTAAGTGGCTCTAATATAGCTAATCTGAATATTTCATGTGTTCTGAATGCAAATTCACTCTCATATTAAGACTAAGGAAGTGAAAGAAACTTTAAGCATATAACAGTAGTTGCTGTACTGTCCTTTAATGTTGGTGTCATTTATCCCTCTACCAATATGCACTCTTTAAAGTGATAACAATCTCAACCATTCAGATACAATATTATTTCATTAATATGTGTAGAACTTGCTCCGTTGCTCCAGATAAGTCAGCATTTTTCTTACCTGAAGTCCAAGCCACCCACTAAGATATTGTGCAGAAACAATGTCAATGTTGGTGTCATTTATCCCTCTACCAATATGCACTCTTTAAAGTGATAACAATCTCAACCATTCAGATACAATATTATTTAATTAATATGTGTAGAACTTGCTCTGTTGCAATCATCTGCCATCTTAATAATATTTAACAAGTCTGATCAAAATCTGATTAGAATTCAATGTAAATGTTTGATTGTTAACAAGCTCAGCTAATGAGCTCCTATGTGACATCAAATAATAACATCAATAAATTTTAGTTATCATCATATTCAACCAAGGTCCTAATGATAAAGGTCTGTTTAGTAAGTTTGATCAAAACCCCATTAGAAATGCAGTCTCTAGAATAGGAAACAACTTCACATTAGATCTAGGTGACCTCGTAAGTATATTTATTGTCCTTTTGGCATAAAAAAAGAAGAGGCATGAGGACCTGAAATTGCCCAAATGGCTTACCTAATTTGTCAATTAATCTTTTAACTCAGCAGGGTTATGTAGTATTTTATAAAACTTGTCTTATATATGAACTTCCAAACTTGATGATATTGATTTTATTATAATCATGGCATATTGATTAATATGCACAGTATGTTGCTTATGACTGAAGTCTTCTTGATAATAATAAACCCCAACAGATCAACAATATCATATCAAAAGTGGTAACAAGCTCAGCCAGTTAAATGCAGAATAATATGCACCAACATCTAATAAATATGCATGGGTCTTGTTAATTATTTAAACAGTCAAAAGCGTTGACCACACAAGCATATAATCCAAGTTTGATAAAAAAAATGTCTAGCAGGGAGTGACACTCTACTGGACAAAAAGAATGTCCAGTAATTCAAAAAAAGACAATATCTTCCTTTTAGCTACAGACTGTTGAAGACTTTCAAATTAGCTGCTATGGTGCTGATATTGGGTGTCAGATTGGCAACATTTTGGTGAAAACTCAGTATAACCATCCATTAAGAGAAGATTTTCATGCATTGTTGGCATGGTAACCATACAGGATGCACAATTGGCACCATTTTCATTTATGATCAACTAGGTATTATAAAAAGTCAATTTTTAAAACCCCATGGTGATATGATTATCCATTTGGGAGTAGTAAATATAATTTTTCAAGATGGGCACGATGGTGGCCATATTGAGGGTCAGTTTGCATCATTTCCATTTAGGACCAACTACACAACAGAAGAACTCTTCTGATGAAAATGATATGTCACAATAATTGCCCATTTTAGAAATGTAGAGATAATTAGATTTTTAAGATGTCCACCGTGATGGTCATTTTGAACATTAGAGTGGCACCATTTTAAGTTAAGAAATTAGGATAATAAGTTTTCTGGTGGAAAACTCATGCTGATATAACTTTCTGTTTTGTAGAAGCCACAATAACAAGATTTTTAAGATGGCTGCCATGTTTGTCTCGTTATGATTAGCACCATTTCCATTTAGGACCAAACAGAAATCATAAGTCTGAAGTCTTTCAGTGAAAACACAATGTTGACATATGTATCTAATCAGTAAGAGGAGCAAAAAGTTTCAAGATGGCCACTTCATTGTTGTTGTAGTAGGGTTAAACGCCATTTTTCAGCACATGATAGGCTATACATGGCAGCCAGTATTATTAGTGGAGGTAGAACCTGGGAAAAAACCCGTGAAGGTGGCCATAGTGGATGTCTGAACAGCACCATTTTTATTTCGGAGCAACTAGATAATAGGCAAATGTCGGTGCAAAGGTTCAGAGCAATCATCAAAATAATTTATGAAAAATGGTGATAGCAGACTCATGTTAATGACCAAGAGGATGATAGTAAACAAGCTATATTTATTTATAAGCCCTCCTGGTTTATGACCAGGACCAGTAAAGCTAACAAATGGATCACAACTATGGCTTCCAGAGTGGTAACAAATATGGCCAATTAGATGCATGATTACATCATTAATAGGCATCTATTGTATTCATTAACAAAAACGTTTGGATGATAAAAGCCAATATTTCAAGGCCGATGACAATAAGATCCAAAATCTGGTTTCCTGAGAGGTAACAATGTCAGCCAATCACATTCAAGGTCAATTCAATAATGCATGTGCATCTCACTCATTCAAGAACTTGACAATATTGGAATATATTCCACATTTGATGAAAATCATCAATAAAAATATGGACTCCTAAGCGTAACATGCTTAGCCAATCAGATCCAAGATCACCTCATTAATATGCATGAATCTTGCTCAATATTCAGTTTCCAAATCTTCTTAAAAAGTCATATATGCGATGACTTCATTAATATATGTCAACATATAACAAAATACATATATCTTGATGAAATAGGATACAATTAGTTAAGACTTGTGGTTCCAGAATAATAATAAAATCAGTCAATCAGATGCATAATTATTTCATTAATATTCATAAATCATGCAAGTTACTGAAATCATCCAGATTGTGATAATATAGGCATTAAAATCTGATGAGAAATCTGGCTTCTAGAGGTACAAAACTGACATTCTGATGCAAGCTATTTAATTGTATCCATGGATCTTGCTTAGTCCTGAACTTACATTCCAAGTTTGATCAAACTTGACAAGAAATGCAGCCACCAGAGTGGGAATAAGCTCAACCAATCAGATTAAAATCATCCTATTAATATGCGTGGATTTCACTCAGTATCAAACTCACCGGAAATCTTAATGATAAAGGCATTATCAAAATTGGAATATGAAATGGGGTTGACCGAGTGGTAACATTGCTAATCAATCATATTAAGATCACATCATTAATATCATGTTTAATATCAAATTCATTAGAGATATTAATATTATTAACCCATATTACACATATAATAAAAACTCAGAATATAACTATGGACTTCGGAGTGGAGATAAGCAATTGCTGATACACTAGTAACAATAAATGACTGATCATACCATATTCTATGTGCTAAGACTGCATATGATGGCTGTACAGACAGACAGAGAAAACCGATGTCGAATTCTGCAACTGAAATGAAAGCATACAAATACTCATGTAATTATGGCATTTAAAATTATTGCACGACACCTGACAATGAAGACTGTAAAAATGTAAATATGCCACATGCAATGCATTAACTCTGTAATATTTACGTCATACACTTTAACTTTATGAATATAAGATAATGATAAAAATTTATATAAATTAAGATATAAATCTACCATAGGAGTGGGACAGCACACTTCTAATTTGTAAGGTACTGATTCCTCCCCCATTTTAAGGTGAATGATTCCTTTTTCTGGACAAAACACAACTGATGAAGCACCATATCATAATCAAATACTTAAGGCTTAAATATAAATCACTTCAGATTAAACACTTCAAATTAAATTTAACATAATAGTAAACATCTCAAACTACAATATACATCATAGCAAATATCCAAACATACCATTAACATCATAGTAAACATCTCAAACGAGAATATACATCATAGTAAATATCTCAAATTACCATTAACATCATAGTAAACATCTCAAACTACAATATACATCATAGTAAATATCTATAATTACCATTAACATCATAGTAAACATCACAAACTAGAATATACGTCATAGTAAATATATATAATTACCATTAACATCATAGTAAACATATCAAATTACCATTAACTTCATAGTAAACATCTCAAATTACCATTAACATCATAGTAAACATCACAAACTAGAATATACGTCATAGTAAATATCTATAATTACCATTAACATCATAGTAAACATATCAAATTACCATTAACTTCATAGTAAACATATCAAATTACCATTAACATCATAGTAAACATCTCAAACTACTATTAACAACATGGTAAATATCAATACCACTAACCTGATAATAAATAACATTAACTACCATGAACAGTTCTGAATTTCTGTAATGCTTCAGATGGATCATCGCACATAGGATTCCAGTTCTCTGTTTCAAATGTTGTATTGCTTTAATCGACCCCAATGATACTCTATTCAATATATCCAGAAGAGTCTTCATTCAGTAAAACTCCCTCTTGAACCAGCACTTCAACCAAATCATACCTGTCTTGATTACAAGCAAATAATAACACTTCGGATACACCATCACACTTAGGATCCCAATTGTCAGTGTCTTTTAAATGATGTATTACTGTCACAACAGATTCCAATGATATCTCATCAACTCCCATTATAATACTTATAAGATTTTCCATTTTTAAAGAGACCCCATCCTGAACCAGCAGATCATATACATCATACATCTTTCTATGAACAGCAACTTCTAATGTTTTAGATGCATCATCACACTTACGATCCCAATTGTCAGTGTCTTTTAAATGATGTATTACTGTCACAGCAGATTCCAATGATATCTCATCATCCCCCATTATCATACTTATAAGATTTTCCATTTTTAATGAGACCCCATCCTGAACCAGAATATCAAATACATGATACTTCCTTCTATCAATAGCAACTTCTAATGCTTTAGATGCATCATCACACTTAGGATTCCAATTGTCAGTGTCTTTTAAATGTTGTATTACTTTCTGAAGAGACTCCAATGATATCTCAGATCTCCATATAAAACCAGGAAGATTCTTCATTTTTAATGAGACCCCATCCTGAACCAGCAGATCATATACATCATACATCTTTCTACGAATAGCAGCTTCTAATGCTTCAGATGCATCATCACACTTAGGATTCCAATTGTCAGTGTCTTTTAAATTTTGTATTACTTTCTGAAAAGACTCCAATGATATCTCAAATCTCCATATAAAATCAGAAAGATTCTTCATTTTTAATGAGACCCCATCCTGAACAAGCAGATCATATACATCATACATCTTTCTACTAATAGCAGCTTCTAATGCTTCAGATGCATCATCACACTTAGGATTCCAATTGTCAGTGTCTTTTAAATGTTGTATTACTTTCTGAAAAGACTCAAGTGATATCTCAGATCTCAATATAAATCCAGGAAGATTTTTCATTTTTAATGAGACCCCATCCTGAACCAGCAGATCATATACATCATACATCTTTCTACGAATAGCAGCTTCTAATGCTTCAGATGCATCATCACACTCAGGATTCCAATTGTCAGTGTCTTTTAAATGTTGTATTACTTTCTGAAGAGACTCCAATGATATCTCAGATCTCAATATAAAACCAGGAAGATTTTTCATTTTTAATGAGACCCCATCTTTAACCAGCAGATCATATACATTATACATTTTTCTATGAATAGCAGCTTCTAATGCTTCAGATGCATCATCACACTTAGGATTCCAATTGTCGGTGTCTTTTAAATGTTGTATTACTTTCTGAAGAGACTCCAATGATATCTCAGATCTCCATACAAAACCAGGAAGATTCTTCATTTTTAATGAGACCCCATCCTGAACCAGCAGATCATATACATCATACATCTTTCTACGAATAGCAGCTTCTAATGCTTCAGATGCATCATCACACTTAGGATTCCAATTGTCAGTGTCTTTTAAATGTTTTATTACTTTCTGAAGAGACTCCAATGATATCTCAGATCTCCATATAAAACCAGGAAGATTCTTCATTTTTAATGAGACCCCATCCTGAACCAGCAGATCATATACATCGTACATCTTTCTACGAATAGCAGCTTCTAATGCTTCAGATGCATCATCACACTCAGGATTCCAATTGTCAGTGTCTTTTAAATGTTGTATTACGTTCTGAAGAGACTCCAATGATATCTCAGATCTCCACATAAAACCAGGAAGATTCTTCATTTTTAATGAGACCCCATCATGAACCAGCAGATCATATACATCATACAACTTTCTACGAATAGCAGCTTCTAATGCTTTAGATGCATCATCACACTTAGGATTCCACTTATTATAACATTTCAAATGTTCCACCACATTTATTAAATCATTCATATCTCCATGTTTAACAGCTTTTATTACACACCAGCTATCCAGTATGATTCCCTCCTTTAATAAAAAGTCAAACAAGTTCTGGTTTCCTGATACAATGGCTCTGTATAATGCATATTTGGCTTCCACAGATTCTGGATTGAAAACCTGATTCTCCTTTAATCTCTCTGTGATAGTCTGAACTCTTTTAAGGTCCCCATGTCTGGCAGCATTACAAAGACTTACATTTGTATAACAGGACTGCAAAGTAATTAGTTTGTCTGCAATCTCAAAATGGTGGTAATAGAGAGCTAATTCAAGTAGATTCTGCTTCTCTTCACACAGCCAACAGTCACGTATGTTATCATTATGTGCACAAGCCAACATTTCCAAGAGCTCATTGTACACTAATCTCACTACATCTTCATCACCCTGTAATATATACTGCATAAATGTGACACAATTACCTTCTGATAAAGTATCAGTTTGAAACTTATATTTAGCTGCCATACAAAAATCTTTCAGCACATTACTTTTGTTTAACTCATCTTTCAGTTTCTTAATAAAGTCATGTCTTTTGAGAGCTGTATGTTTCACAACACTGCTTACAAGTTTTCTATTTACAACATCGTGAACCATCCTCTCTGCCAGAAGTCTATACACATACACAGGTAAAAATGCATTCTCAGAAGTGCTATCTTGAACTTCTGCAGTGTATGTCCTCTGATATAAATATTCTGAGTCACCATATTTAACAACCATTTCACAAGAACGTTTCCAAAGAACATGTCCTACAGCCTCACTGACTGTAGCATGAGTGAACATGATGCTGGGTTTTTCAACTACAGGGTTCAAACTGAAATCATACGACGTAGACTTCATAACATACAACTCCCAAAAATTGTCATAAGCATTTCTGAGTAATTCGATGGATGAATTCTTTTTGGAAATCTGCAGTCTGGAAGCCAGTTCCATCAATAATTTTTTGCTGGATTCAGGCATTGTATCAGATGATAAATTCTCCTCCAATATTTCACCATTACAAAACAGAAAAGCCAGAGATAGGAATCTCGTAGCCTCCAATCCTTCAATATTTTCAACAAAAAATTTATTTGGGGACCTGAAGAACTCAGGTCCTTTATCAAATGACTTACGATCCCCTGCAAACAGGGAACAGCACTGAGGAAAACCAATCAACCCATCAAAATTAGCTATGCATACTTTTATTTCTTCTTCTTTCATGTTACTTTGCTGTTTATCAAGATTTGTCTTCAAAATTGTAATCTTCTCTGAATTTGTTAGTTGTTCAGAAGATAGTGTCAGGGACAATTCTTTAGAAAAGAGTTTCAGCGATCCTAACCTTTTACAGTAAGCCTTTGACAGTACATCAACTCTGGTGGTAACAATGACCTGTAACTCTCCTACATCAACATATTCCTGTATGGTAGGTAGATGGACCATCCACTCTAGGAAACGGCCAGGGTCAAAGTCATATTGTCCAAATACATCCTCCAACACAACAATGGCTACCCAATCTGTGTCCACTTTCTCCCACTGTCTTGGATGATTAAGCACTACACGTTTATCTTTCAACTTTTCATTATCTATCAGGTGACGAGACAAGGTTGTCTTGCCTTCTCCTGGGTTCCCTTCAATAACAATAGATCTTTTCTCTGCCAGCAGTTTCTCAGCATTCTTTGCTTGTTCTGTTAGAATGTATTTTAGCTTTCTATGTGTACGAAGTATGCTCTCTGTCTGATCTGTTGGGAAAAAGATTAAATAAAAATACAATAAAGAATGTTTCAAAAGGATTTTTCTTAACTTTCTTAGGATTAAAAAACTAGAGCTACTCTCATGGCAAATCTCTATGTTATTTAATACATGTTCTACACACCCCAATACCCTTCCGACACCTCATTCCAAAACTGTGACTCAAGAGTTTAACCCAAAGACCAAAATTAACCTCCAGGTCGCATAGACCTAAGATTACACTCAGTGTTATACAAAGGTCCATTACATATATACAGTGGAACCCCGCTATAATGCGCCCCCATAACGCAAATTCCGATATAACGCGGTCGCAGCGTGGCTCCGAAATTTTTTATATTTATTCGTACATAATTTTTTTTCTTCTGCCAAAATAAACATGATGTGATCTTTGTGGTTGTCTTCAATTAATTCTGTATACAATCGTTGCTCTAACAATAGCCGACATGTGTTTTTTCTTTAACACTGCACACACAACCAAGCAACAGAGAATGCGGTGGTTGATAAAAACTTCTCACAGTTTAATAAACATCAAAAAAATGAAAGCCGCTAACATGTTTTATGGGCTTGGGGGTGTTATTAGACGCAATCAGTTGACCAGTTAATAATGTTTGCTTCACAAGCTGAAAATTGAGAGGGTATGAAATTGATATGCGTTCAGTTTAAAAAACAATTATAAAAGTGACTTGTGACCATTGCAGGCATACTGCACTCAGTTCTCGGGTTTTACATATGTATTGGGTTTACTTATGAAATGGTTATTACTTTCTCCCTTCTTTTCGTAATAAATATTTTACCATTATGGAAAAGCAAGTTAGTCATTCAATGCACTGTGAGCAGAAAACATTTATTATGATTTTGGGGAAGAGACTGTGGATAAATTCTAATATAATACAATATATAATACGATAAAGTATGATAAATAGTGTGTAAAACGAGGCTTCTGAAATATATTAATTTCACCAGGTCCTTGAACTGTTATGCCTAAATAAACATCAGAAATATAACTTATTATTAATCCAAGAGTAAAGATACGTGTTCTTGAACAACATAAACAACAAAGCAGCCAACAATGTGGTGGTTGATACAAGATTCTCACAAGTTAATAAACATAAAAAAAACTAAAGCCGCCACTTTGTTTTCTGGGCTTGGCGGTGTCATTAGAGGAAATCATTCGACTAGTAAAATGTGTCGGCTTTGTTAGCTGGAAATTGTACAAGTGTACAGCTGGGAAAAAAAACTTTATATCAGTGGCGCGTGACCAATACAGACTCACTGCATGTTATGATTTAGTTCTCGGATTTTATGTGTATGGTGTTTGTTAATGAACTAGTCATTACTTTCATATTTCTTGTATTAAAAAAATATTTTACCGTTATGAAAAATCAAGTTTACAATTTGTATAGACACTGTTCATAGACCCTGGAACGTAATGAACGTACACTTGATTCTTGCTTCGTCTTTCGTAACCTAATTTTCTGTTAATTTTTCTCAATGAATTCAGACATAATGATTTGTGACAAAAATATTGAATAGTTTAAATACATTTGCAATTTTTGCAATATAATTAGGTACACGTATTATGGATTAGCTGCATGAAATGATATTACTATATCAGACAGTAAGTAAACGGTGTTAATACTCTGTACATGCTATATATTGGACATTAAATTCAGACAACAATAATGGACAAAATTATTGAATATTTTAAATCTGTGCAATCATCCAATAGAATTGCATGCATTATGGATGAACTGAATGCTACGACGACACGATAGTAAACGATGTTAATACCCTCCCTATTCATTAAATAACGTCAGTCGGGGTGTTATCGATCAACGTGTATTTTCGGGGCAAAAACAACAAAAGTTAGTAAAACCATATAACGCAAAGATATAAATATATTATCCGTACACTTTTTTTTTGTAAGTCTT
Source organism: Unio pictorum (assembly GCA_030141615.1). NCBI lineage: Eukaryota > Metazoa > Mollusca > Bivalvia > Unionida > Unionidae > Unio > Unio pictorum. Next base: position 2,087,940 of record JARLTB010000156.1, read on the forward strand.
ATTACTTCATCCCATTTAATATTTGTCCGATAATACTCTCATTTTTTACGTTAGACACGAGTGCATGGATATAAGCCAACACGGTGTTTGCTGGAATTTTTTTAAATACTTGAAAACCCAGCGATAATGCGACCCTGCTTTTAACGCGATCCAATTTCATGAACCCTGATTATCGCGTTATAGCGGGGTTCCACTGTACATTCAAACCTGCTCTAACAGAGTCAAGGTATCCAAGATGAAATGTAATGTATTCTTATAAAATTAACTTCCATTAAACACAGACCTGTATATTACATGCAGTTTTATACAAATTTCCATTACAAATACATTCAAACCAGCTCTAACCGAGTCAAACTATTCAAGATGAAAGTGTATATAGGAAGAGATAAGACTTTCTGATCAGTCTTAGAAATTTGATTCCTAAAAGTCTGTCAGCCTGAGACTTTAAAGTACTCATATTAGACTGAAATGGTTTTTTTTATTAACACATTAACCCCTAGTGATGACTTTACGGGGTATGAGGCAGTAACCTACTTCCAAGGTCTGTAGCGTCTAGGTCATACATGATACACTAAAGTGGGTGGTATCATTGAAAAGTAGACAGATGTAGCTCTACAATGATAACAAGTAATCTGGACATTTTAATTGCATTACAAAATACAGAGGGAAAAACCGAAGTTTTTGGACCCGTTTTTTTTTTCACCTAAAAATCGCCCATCATCAGATTCCGAATTTGTGTCCAGATTTTAGACTTTAGTACCTTAGATCTACGGCAGACCGGTCTGAAACACACACAGATAGGTAACTTGTGCAAAAAGTAGGATAAGGTGGACATTTTGAATAAAGAGTCTTCTCCATATGAAAATTATGGGTCCGTTAAGCAAAAAAAAAAAAAGAAAAAAGAAGAAAGAAGACCTTTTTTTGCCCTTCTCATCATGCGCCAGCAAACTAACCAATGAAAAACGTTTTCTTTAGCATTAGTAGCCATTTGTCAAACGGATTATTGTTTGGAAATCGATGTATTACGATGGATTCAGAAATAGTCCCCAAAATGTGTTTCCTACTCGCATTTCATTCGAAAACAGCAAAAACCTCCAGGGGTTAATGTGTTAATGTGTCTATTTATAGAGCTATCTCTATTAACATAAATTTAAGTGACTTACTTTCTTTTCATTGGTATAAGGACCATAACAACTGGCCTGAAGAGGATTTTGAGATATTGGTTTGAGAGCCAGAACTTTATCAAAAGTTTCAAAACTCTTTTCCTTCGTAGTTCTGCCATTTGTCAATTTAGTTCTGGACTGAGTAGACCGAAGATTAGTTCTTACAACTTCACAAGTCTTTAACGTTGTAGTATCATCAATATTCATAGTGGATCAAGTTTGTGGTTTTCGTTGATGCCATGAACCACAAATTTAAATCCCCAATGAAACATAAGCCACTGAGGATGATTAATGCTCCCCCCTCCCCCCAATTTCTTACAGTGTTTCATTCCTCAATGAGATAGAAGATCACCTCATAATGCACTGATCTTGCTCAATATAACAATTTTCATCCTACATTTGAACTTGTCCAAGCTATTGATATCAACATATGCTCCAAGTTTGATAGCCATGAAATGCTGATGTATGGACAACTGATGATGTAAACATATGCATGTGCTAAGCTCACCAATAATAGTATCTGAAATGTTCTGAAGGTAATCTATGAAGTTCTATGTCTAAGACCTAATCTCTCTTAAAGCACTTGATGACAGAAGACAATGCATCAAAGCTTAAATTCCCTTAAGGCCACTGAGATTATAAAGATACGCATGTTAGAATGTGTGTAAATGTGTGTAAATTTGACTTACTTTTCAGCTGTCGGAGGCCTTCGGTCTCTGGTCTTTTCTTTCTTGTTGGTTCTAAATTATACAAAATTTCCACAATTAAAACTTCATTGTTTAAACACTTATGAGATATTTTCATGGAGAAAATTTTGTGGGCAGTTTTGTTTCTCGTTTCTTTTCCTATATTATCAAATGATTAAATATCCTGTGGGTCTTTTACTTATTTCAAAAGATAGCAAAATAGCATACGAGTGCAAAAAATGTATACAAATGGGCAATTTTTAAAATTTTTCAAACCTACTAAACTTTCATCTTAAGACGCAAAACATCCTTATATACTATGTTTGATCAAAAAAGAGAGCTACTTTTAAATAATGAAAATAATCTACAGCACAACTCATTTTTGAGAAATTCTCTACCATAGGTAACCAGCACTGAATTTAGCAGAGAAATCCACTGAATTTAGCAGAGAAATCGTCCAATTTATATACAAGAATGCTGAGTGCCAACTGTTATAAAATGAAAAAGGTGTTTGTTTTCAAAGCCTGCTACTGCATCCACTTGTAGGCTTCTTCCGATAAAGATTGCATTTCTTGAAATTAAAGACAGAGAAATATCAGAAAGGCTGCAGTAGTGAGGAATAATAATAATACATGTAATAAAATATTTTAGCATCAGCTGCATTATACATATTTTGTTTTATTATTTAAAAAGCAATGATTTTGGGGGGTTATTTAAAACAGATTTCACACAATTACCACCAAAATTTGTCCATGTTTTAGAAACATGATTTTCCTTTTTTTATCCAGCTTGTTTTACTGTGAATATTTCCTCTAAAACTGATACTTCTCCATAGAAAATATACTAAACCCCATGGAACAAAGAGATTGCGATTGAACAAAACCAACCCATAAAAAACAATGCAAAAGCTTGAATATCCAGTGATAGGTGTACACTGAGAGTAATAAATTGAAAATGGTTGTGATAGTTATAAAATGGCTGTGAGAGTCATGAAATTAAAATGGATATGAAAGTGACCAAATAAATTGGTTGCAAGAGTGACAAGATGAAAATGTTTCACATTAGTTTCAAGCCTACTGTTTGTTTACAGTCCAGATACATGTATACATCATTCAAAAAAAAGATCAGAAGAATGAAAAACATGGTGAACACTCTATGCTCTCTCCATGGAATCTTTAAAGGACACAAAATGCATAGTCCTTTACCAATGTACAGAGTTGTAGAGTGTACAAAGTATTCATTTGTACAGCTGAGAGAAAACATTCTGTGACAGTAGAATCTTTTACATACTGAGTATGAAGTTTAATACAAGAGTGGATAATAAAACAAAATATTTTATCTGAAATGTTACTGTCTCACTATATGGGGGATGGAAAATCTCTGCCTTAAACAGTAATAGAGAATCTTATGCTACTGTCACTTGTGTTTGAGAGGAGACAAATGTCTGGAGCAAACACTAATAAGATAATTTAACAGAGAAAGATAATTAAGAAAGTAAGAAATGTTAAGAGCCACATGAAATTGAACATATGATCATAACATAAAATGCTAGGATAGAATAAATAACTTTTGCAATCCCAAATTTCACCTTTCTTATTTTCATCTCCTCTATAGACATGTATTTAATCACAGAGATTGTTTTTATATATACTTTTGTATTTTGCAATAATGAATTAGAAAAGTGATTGGTTTACTATTGAAATTATGAATATTACTGGGGGGTGGGAGTCTTTCTTTTTAAGATCCTTCATTTTATCAAAGGATAACATGATTATTTTTTTTTAAAATGGGTGTGTGTAGTGGTAGAATAGCAGTAATGAAAAAGACAAGGCCATTTTTTCCCCAATTCTTTTTCGCGAGTCAAAGAAAATAAAATGGTGGCCAAATAGAAGGAGGGGTTAAAAACGGTTTCACATGATCATAGCCAATCAGTGAAGAGAATACTGCACTATAATTTCATGGGGTTAATTGAACCAATCAGAATCAAATAAAGTGACATATTCACATGTATAATATCAAATATTTTAAACTGCACACACTATAGGCAAAGTGTATTGACTATGTGATAAATATTATTTACTGGATAAATATTTCACTGAAGAGAAATTATCATCAGAGTTCAATTGTTTCTGTTATGGGTCCAATTCAAGAGAAGTTTGCATTTTATTTAAAACTTTTGAATTTAATATAAAAGAATGTAAAAAGGATTCTGATGGTTATTTGACATAAAAATAAATGAAAAATATTCATCTCTAATTAATATCTATGAGCCAAATAAGGATTGTCCAAATTTTTACAATATGATAACTTATATTATACGAGAATGTGAAAATGATTTCATTACCATTTGTTGTGATTTCAATTTAGTTCAGATCCATATGCAAGAAATGCAATTTTGTGCAAGACAGAAACCTTTGGTCTTGAAAACCAATTTAAAGAAAACCCTCATTTAAAGAGATATACATGGAACGGAAAAAATCCTTTAAAACAAACTAGATTATATTTTTTTTTCTGATGGTAGACTCTCTCACGCAAAAGAAAGTAGATTGTTGTTGTAGGGTTTGATGTCATTTTTCAGCACATGATAGGCTTATACATGGTGGCGAGTATTAATGGTGGAGTAAGAAACTGGAAAAATCCCAGAAAGAACCATTCAACACACCAAAGCTACTGGCAAGCTTTCTCACATCCCTACATTGGCTGAATCCAAGA